>JAZHYW010012078.1:0-57500 GCA_037355805.1 Ixodes ricinus
TAGGCTGCTAAACCGAGTATCTCGAAGGTGCGGAATGCACGTTGTCAAAGAACTGTGGAAGCTCGCTAACAGCGCTCGCTCAGCAGTCGCGCACACAGCTATGGCCTCTAGTGAAGCCTCCCTATAGGGAGTATTAATTTTACGCCATATTTGTGGGTGCGGGTTTGAGCGCATGCTCAGAGCGAGCTCATATTATTAGGCTGCTAAGAACGGCAGTCTTAATGGTGTGGATTGCAAGTTGCAAAAGAACTGTGGAAGCTCGCGAACAGCACGCGCTCAGCAGTCGCTCAGAACCCTTTTTTCACTAGTGAATGCGCCCTAAAGATAGTATTCATTTTGCGCCTTATTTGTGGGTGCTCCTTGGGGTACAGTGAACTAGAATATAGGGGTAGTGGAAAAAGCGTCGGCGCCGACCCATCGGCTGTGTGAAGCCAGAAGTGTAGACTGCCGCGAGTGGCGCTGTTGTCGAAATCCGGAGGACTTGGCTACTGTAACATGGGATATGGCGTCGCGTACGTTCTCAGATGGTTCCTGTGGTGTCTGTGGTCGTTTTCGCGATTTGTTTTCGTGAATGTCAAGGGCTTGGCATTGTGATTACATAGGTTCGAGTCTTGTCGCTAAGCAAGTGAAAACGAAGAGAAGAAGACGGATCCACACCGCTACGCGCCAGCATGCAAGACTGGTTACCCCGGTTTTCACTACATTGCCCAAGTAAGCATTAAACATTAATTCATAGACGTTGAAACACCCATAAAGCATACATAGGCCACACTAATGAACCGCTAAGATCAAAAACAGCTAAGCTTGGCGCGAACTTCGCTGGCAGGAGTGCTCCGGAATCGAACACCAGCGCTACCTGGTAGGTTCTACACGAAGCGCCTCACCTGGAGGCCGGCTATTTTTCCACTACTTTACTTGGGGGGCATGCTCAGAGCGAGCTCATATTAATAGACTGCTAAGGACGTCAATGTTGATGGGCTGGATTGCAGTTTGCAAAAGAACTGTGGAAGCTCGCCAACAACACACACTCAGCAGTCGCGCAAGCAGCTATGGCTGCTAGTGAATACTCCCCATAGGGAGTATTCATTTTACGCAAAATGTATGAGTGCTATTTAGAGCGCATTCTCAGAGCGAGCTCATATTATTAGGCTGCTAAGAACGGCATCTTAATGGTGTGGATTGCTCGTTGCTAAAGAACTGTGGAAGCTCACCAACAGCGCGCGCTCAGCAGTCGCGCACACAGCTATGGCTGCTAATGAATACTCCTCATAGGGAGTATCCATTTTAAGCCACATTTGTGGTTGCTGTTTAGAGCGCATGCTCAGAGCGAGCTCATATTAATAGGCTGCTAAGAACGGCTATCTTAATGGTGTGGATTACACGTTGCAAACAAATTGTGGAAGCTCTCCAACAGCACGCGCTCAGCAGTCGCGCACAACCCTTTTTCACTAGTGAATGCGCCCTAAAGAGAATATTCATTTTCGCCTTATTTGTGGGTGCTATTTGGAGCGCATGCTCAAAGCGAGCTCATAATAATAGGCTGCTAGTACCGACTATTTCGATGGTGTAAATTGCAGGTTGCAGATAACTTTGGAAGCTCGCCAACAGAATGCGCTGAGCAGTCTTGCACACAGCTATGACTACTAGTGAACACTCCTCATAGGGAATATTCATTTTACGCCATAATTGTGGGTGCTGTTTAGAGCGCATGCTCAGAGGGAGCTGATATTAATACGCTGCTAAGAACGGCAATATTGATAGTGTGGATTGCCACAGCAAACGTATTGTGGTAGCTCACCAACAGAAAGCGCTCAGCAGTCGCACACACAGCTAAGGCTGCTAGTTAATACTCCCTATAGGGAGTATTCATTTTACGCCAAATTTGTGGCCGCTGTTTAGAGCGCATGCTCAGAGGGAGCTAATATTAATAGGTTGCTAAGAACGGCGATCTTGGTGGTATGGATTCCACGTTGTTAAAGAACAGTGGAAGCTCGCCAACAGCACGCGCTCAGCAGTTGCGCACACAGCTATGGCCGCTAGTGAATACTCCCTATGGGGATTATTTATTTTACGCCATATTTGTGGGTGCTGTTTAGAGCTCATCCTCAGAGCGAGCTTATAATAATAGGCTGCTAATAACGGTAATCTTTATGGTGTGGTTTGCACGTTAAAAAATAACTGTGGAAGCTCGCCAACAGCACGCGCCCAGCTGTCGCGCACAGAGCTATGGCTGCTAGTGTATACTCCCTGTAGAGAGTATTCAGTTTATGCCATATTTGTGGGTGCTGTTTAGAGCGCATGTTCAGGGCGAGCTCATAATATTAGGCTGCTAAGAACGGTAATCTTGGTGGTGTGGATTGCACGCTGCCAAAGAACTGTAGAAGCTCGCCAACAGCACGCGTTCAGCAGTCGCGCACACAGCTATGGCTGCTAGTGAATACTTTCCGTATGGAGTATTCATTTTTGCGCCATATGTGAGGGCGCTGTTTAGAGCGCATGCTCAGAGCGAGCTCATATTAAAAGGCTTCTAAGAACCGGCAATCTTGATGGTGTGGATTGCTCGTTGCAAAAGAACTGTGGAAGCTCGCGAACAGCACGCGCTCAGCAGTCGCGCACACAGTGCCACAGCTATGGCTGGGCTGTTAAGAACGGCAATCTTCATTGTGTGGACTTCACGTTGCAAAAACTGTGGAAGCTCGCGAACAGAACGCGCTCAGCAGTCGCGCACACAGCTATGGCCTTCAGTGACTACTCCCAACAGGGGGCAGGATGGCGCATAGCTGCGTTCAAATACTGTATCCTGGATGTCGGGCGCCTGCTCGGCTACTTGTGTCTTTGAGTTGGTTTAAATAATCCAGTTTTGAATTAAATGACGACAGTGAGGCATTTTAATGTCGGACATGTATAGGCGCACTTGATCAACTAAAATTTCAAATTTTCCCTCTCCAATGGCTTCCCGGGAGCCTTCTAAGGTTGGAATGCGCGGTTACTGCACCACAAGCAGGCTCGCTTGTGGTGAAAAAAAGAAGATAAAAAAATCCAGCGCATTGGACGCTGTTCAAACCAGCAGTCGAAAGAGCTAAAGCAGCCTCTCAATCGCTCACTTCCCCGAAAAGCCGCTTATTTCCGGTGGCCTCATACCTGTGAGCGCCGTATATTATGATAGTCTGGTCAATGAGAGGAGCCGGAGGGGAGCGGAATGAATCGCCGAAAGCGTCGCCGCCTCCAGGGCCGCATATTCCCCTCATGATGAACTTGTGAAGTAAGAATGAGCTGGGATTTATTTGAACAATTAGCGCGGAGCGGCACAGGTATTGTTTGGTTTCAGGGGAGGCTGAAATTCCCTGAATCTGTTATTGTATGAAATTGGTGGAAAAGGGGAGTTTAAAGGCCGGTTCTCGCCTGCAGTGAAGCGCTGATGCATCGCTGTTCACGTGCCGTCAAGTACGTATCGTCTGGCATGAGCAACAGTCCTGTAGGTGCGATAGAAAATCTGGTGAACGCTGCCATCACTCGCGCTTGGCACGAAGTCCGCGCAGTAATAGACCTATTGCTGTCTTACCCAAGCATCAAGGAGAATGCAGGGATTGGTGTTCCACGCGCCGCACGTGCTGGCCTCAGCAGTAGTAACTTTTCCAAAGCAAAAACCTAAAACAAATGGCATCTTGCACGCGCGTTCGTTAATGCTTTCTTTTGGTTGTTTACTTCGAATCATTTATACAGGAAAGGCGTGCGCGTGTGGCGCGTGGAACACCAATCCCTGCATTCTCTTTGATGCTTGGGTAAGACAGCAAATGGTCTATTAGAGTGCCCTGCCATGTGTTTGAACTGGCCTTCATGGTGCTGGGTGCGTTTATGGAGACAGGAGAGGTGACATCGTCAAAAAGATTCCAGAAACATAATGCAATATTGCGAATGTGGGGTGCGGGTTTGGGGTTTGGGTCAAAAATCCAAAGGAGCCGAATCCTCAATTTTTTGCCGTCCACTTCGTCGTGGCCGCGGTAGCGCTTACGGCCACGAGTGCAAATAAATGAAAGATAAACGAAATTACGGTCTGTGCTATGATTTCGTTAATTTCTTAATTTCGTTGCCGCGGCACCGGCCGCGGCCGTGTGTGCCATCAAAAGAATTATTAACTAAATTTTGGTCAAAGAAATTATAGCTCAAAAAGATTGAGTGCGTTCTGAATATCACCGTGACGACAACGTTCCGTCCGTTGCCCTTTCGGTTACGAAGGTTCGGAAGTTTGAACACTTCCATGCTTAAATGATATACTTAATTCATCCTTACCTAGAAATTATTATTGGAAGGAATTTGTTAGGTTCATTGCCTCCGCTAGGAGAATGCTTATGGCTAGCGGTTCTTTACGATAGCTGTCAATCATCGCGTCTAAGGTCATTAAAACTATTTCGGCCAATGACTTGCCCTTATATTTGCCCTGTTTGGACCAATTAATGACCAAACTTTGTGCATATACGGCTCTGAAACCTGTTCGCTCAATACGCCATTCAGCCCTCCAGTGGATATCAGGGCGCTTGGCATGAGTAGAACGCTTATTCAGATCATTCTATTTTGAGGCTCACATTTTGATATGTGTGTAACTTGGGAAAACAAACAGAACACTTATTAGGGGGTGTCAGAAGAGTCCGCGGGGAAATCGATTGGGGTGACAAATGACCCCATCTGTTAGCGACTCACAACAATACTGTGAGTCTCCGATTAAGTGGGGTTAGATGGCTCTCCGGTGGATTCATATATAGGGCATCGTTTGACTCCCCTCAAGAGAGTGCCCTGTACACCCCTATTTTATCGTGCAGTATTCTTCGTGAGATCGTGCCTGAACAAGGAGACACGTTCCTGTGTGCAACCCGTGGCCAACTCGTGTGTTTATTGCGTCCTGATAAGAGGTCCCTAGACTTACACCTGATTACGTCATCAATGTGTCATTCTGTTGCCGGCTGCAATCCTGGTGTTGCCGTAACTGCGGTGGTGGACATATGAGACACCAGTTCTAGTGCAGTTCGCACTCTGGCTTCGCAATTGACGGAAGCTTCGGCATTTAGGGAAGGCGGCTCCGCAAAAACAACGAAACCTGCGTCGCCCACAGCTTTCGCCGGAACTTCTACCACCAACAGCCAGGAACGTGACATAAGGCAGCATGGAAAGCCGGCCCCTTTGGCGTAAGTTTTCTCAACTTCGAGGCAAATTTTGATTTATGACCAGGATATGATTCAAAACATGCCAGTTGAAAACGCGTTTTAGGCACCATATTTCTACAGGCAGCCGAGGTGGAAGTATATGTGGCATACATTCAGCAGCAGATGGTAGTTGAGGACGATTTCTTGGCTGGTCCCCAGGGCATCGTGCACCGGAAACTTGAGAAGCCCATAGTGGCGAATGTTTTTCTTCCACATTTTCTGAAATCCCTTTATACCGGCTGATGTAATAAGGTCGTTGTACGCATCGAGGACTTTGCTGCGGGAAATAAAACTGGTGTGAGTTTTTGTTAGTGATATTATTCCCATATTGCGTCCGAAGCCCAGTTCAACGTCACTCAATCAACAAATCAATTATTCAGTCAATCGCTCGCTCACTTGCTCACTCATCTCATCAATCACAGTATCAATCAACCAGTGAATCGTTAAATAATTTTTTTTTATTTGAACCAGAAACCTAGGAAAAAATGAAAGCCGTTTACAACTCCCTCTAACGCCGAACTAGAGCGCAGCTCTTGAGGAGGAGGAGGGAAGGCTACTGAGGGGAGGGTATACTCCTCCTCCCTCCTCCTCAACTCCTCATCCTACCAAATTCTACTCCTCCCTCCTCCCTCCTCCTCCCTCTTCCCCTCCTCCTCCCTCCTCCTGCCTCCTCCCCTTCCTCCTCCTCCTCCCCTTCCTTTTCCTCCCTCCTCCCCTCCTCCTTCCTCCTCCCCTTCCTCCTCCTTCTTCCCCCTCGCTCCTCCCATCCTCCTCCCATCCTCCTCCCTCCTCCTCCTCCTCCTCCTCCTTCCTCCCTCCTCCTCCCTCCTCCTTCCTCCTCTTCCTCCTCTCCTCCTTCTTTCCCTCCTCCTCCTCCTCCTTTCCGCGCGGTGCATTATGGGATATTTCCCATCATGCACCGCGCGGTTACGCCGACGGCGACGGCGACGGCGACGCCGACGCCGACGGCGACGCCGCTCAAGCCGGAAACGGGCGCCTAAGAGCTGCGCTCTATAATGCAGCCGGGAGCGTGGCTAGCTCGTACACAACATTTATGTCCTCAAATATGTTCAGGGATAACCTCGTTTTGACTCCTACTTAAAAGGATACTCAACGAAATATGGCAGTGTCCATAATAAGTGGCTTACGATCTTTCTACGAGCCAGCAGCCATCGGCGTGCTCGAGCACATGCAACAAAATTGACATCGCAGGCACCCATTCACGCTTAATATAATAGTGAAATATATGGTATCCTGGCAAGATAATAATAAAGACAGGCTTTTTATTCCCGCAATGAAAGCTACATGCTTGTTAGACCAATTAATCGCCAATCTTTTACACCAGAGCACACAGTGGAGACGAAAACCTTCTCCTTATTCTTCGTTTCCCCGGAGCCCACACATTTCGCTGTCATCTTAAGCTTGAACGGGGACTATGACGTCACTTTCGTTGTGTGTGCTCGAGCACAGCGGCTGCTGCTGGCTCGGGGAAAGATCGTGAGCCACTGAATATGAACAGTTGAATGTTTGTTTCAGCATCCCTTAAAGTCTCCTAAAAGCAAGTATTTGTTTTTTCCAACTAAATTATCGTTGAAACGACATAGTTTCTATAAATTAATTGAATCAATGCGTACAGCAAGTCGTCTGCTTTTTTGCAGGAGTTGGGGTGACGTCAGAAAGACGCCGAGCTCTGATTGGCTCTGAATAAACGAGAGTGGCAGACGAACTTGCGCTCCCCATTACCATATGAAAACCTATACGGCAACTTTGACTGTTCGTTTGGGGGACTACCTGATTACCCCAAAATTAGCAGAATAAGTATCTACACAAAGAGCGCTTCTATTTCTTCACGACTCATTTTCTTGATGCTTAGAACGAGGCAGCTTAGGCCGATTGTCCAAACAGGTAGAAAATGCAAGGGAGGAGCAGACGAAAGCGCTCGGAGGATGCCAGTGAGTCGAGATCTGAGAGTAATGACCGGGGAGTAGACTCGTTCGAATGTTAAACGTTGGATGACAGGGTTCGCCGTAAGAACGTGTTCGATGAGCGAGTAGACACAAAGGCAGCTTGCTGTGTCTACCCACTAAGGGATTCCTGTCGGAGCACTGCCTTTTAGCGCCCCGGGGCGCTCTCATATTTCTCCCTCCATCAGTTTCTCCCCTCACGCGGGACACACTTTTTGTGTGTTCTTAGGAGTTCTTACAATTCTAGCCTTGGTTTAGGTACTACGCATGCTGAAAAATCTTCCAGATGGAAGGAATCCCAATAAATATATCCTAATTATCCTCCTAGGTCAGGAACGTCTCTCACTGTAACTTAAAGCAAGGAAGTTTATCGATGCAAAGCAATTTGGGAAATCAGCTTTCTTCAGGCGTACTCTTATTGGTTCCAAACTGTCAACCTGGAAGCGGCAAGAACATAATGCTGAGAAATACATTTAAAACGTGGCAAGCGACTGCTTGTCACGTTTTAGAGTCTAGAATCCTCGGTTTCAAATTTGGAAATGGCCACCAAATGCAATTCGGACTGACGAAAGGGGAAACGACGCCAACCCTTTCCCCCTCGCCTCTCAAGTAACATGCGTATCACGTGACAAGAAAAGAAGAAAAACAAAGAAATCGGAGTTGTTTTTTGCAAAAACACGCGCAGGTTTTTTTGTTTTTTTTAACGTTGAAAATTTGGATTTTGGATTTGGATTTGGATTTGCGGCTCACCCCTTTGTAACGGGAGATCCCAGCGTACTGAATTCTTTTTTTATTTCTTAGTTTGCGTTTGTTTTGAAATGGCCGTGTTGTTGTGATGGCTAACGTTGCATGCGCGTTGAGTTAGTTCTTCGTAGGATATATATAATGTTACCTGAAACAGCGACGACGACATGAAGGCGTCTGGACATTGCCAGTGAATCTGGCATTCTGAGTGCAACGTCCATCAAATGTGACGTCGAGGATTTTGAGTCCGTCATAGGTCTAGGATTTAGGTCCTTAGTAAACACCACAGGCTGGGATGAAATTTATAACTTGGGTAATCCTGATGATGCATACAATACCTTCTTAACAATATTTACGCGTATATACAACATAGCATTTAAATACCAGCCAATTCGACCAAAAAGTTTCCGACAAAAACCTTGGATAACCAGAGAATGCTTAAAAATGCTAAGGAAAAAGAACAGGTTGTACGGAAAATTTTTAAAGACCAGAGATCTTGATGATTTACGCTGTTTTAAAACGTTTAGAAATCGGCTGACAAAGCTTCTGAGAAAATTGAAAGATAACTATCTTCTGTGCTTATTTAATAGCCACTTAATGTCCAGGCCGGACCAGACATGTGAAAACAATTAATAAATTATTGAACCGGTCAGCACAGCTAAACAATGTCACCGAGATAAAGGTCGGAGAATCAACCTTACGAGAGAAGGCTCTAGCTGATTCGTTTAACAATTATTTCGTAAACCTAGTACAGGGCACACAAAACAGCGATGCATCAAGTTATTTAGGAACACCGAATGAGAACAGCGCTTTCCTCGCCCCCACTGATGAACATGAGGTTTATCATATGTTTAACACAATTCGAAATAGCAAATGTACTGATATTGACAACATCCAAATCAAGCCTGTTAAATATGTACTGGACATCCTAACACCCATAATTACCCATATTTTCAACATTTCAATTTCATCCGGAATCTTTCCCAAAAAAATGCAAATTGCGAAAGTTATAGTTATTTTCAAAGGTGGAGACATAAACGATCATTCAAACTACAGACCAATTTCTATTCTTCCTGTGTTTTCGAAGTGCCTAGAGAAAATTATTCATCGTCGTATGACTTCTTTTTGTGACCGTTTCTCGCTCATAACCTCATCACAATATGGTTTCCGGAAGGGTAGATCAACCGAACTCGCGCTACTAAATCAAAAAGAATTCATTTTAAAATCATTCGAACAAAAACTTTTAACTCTTGGTGTCTTTGTTGATTTCTCTAAAGCATTTGATCGCATAAATCATACTGACATTAATTAGTAAACTTCAGTTTTATGGTTTCCGTGGACTAACCCTAAAGCTGTTAACATTATATTTGGAATTTCGCAAACAATCTGTTTTTATAAACAACTATTCTTCAGACTTTCAAGCATTAAAAACAGGTGTCCCTCAAGGAAGTATATTAGGCCCGCTTCTGTTTAACATTTATATAAATGACATTGTAACGATTAGCCCAAACACCACTTTCGTCATTTATGCTGATGACACAACACTACTTTTTTCAGCTAACAATGTCGACACACTTGCAGAAACAACTAACAACACACTGGAACATTTACATAAATGGAGCGAAGCCAACTCTCTACTCATTAATACATCAAAAACAAAGGCGGTTATTTTTAAGCCACATAATAAATTGGTAAATATTGCCGCGCGCGCAGCTGGCCAAGCAGGCAGCGCGTGCGTAGCCTAACGATTATCGTACCTGCCTCCCACGCGAAAAGCCAGGGTTCGATTCCTGGGAGCGACGTGTCTTTTGTTTATCCCTGCATTTTAGTGTTCTAGCGAATTCGAGAATCCTGGTGATTGTTCGAGGTGCGAATGTTCTACGCGTCTAACTTTCCTGCGCCGATTATTCCAGAAGCTCACGCGTGTACATAAGGGGCTTCGCGTAGCGAGCCGCAGTGAGTTTCGCCCCAGCGTTCGACTCTGCTCTTTCGCCGACTCCGACGCCCGCGACGCTCTGCTGTCATCTTTGTGTTTCCTTTTTCTTTTTGGGCACAAGTTCGCCCCCATTAAACGTTTCAGTTTTCCAGTTATTCTTTTGTTTCCTCGCCTGTCCATTTGTGACAATATTGACTTGCACCTTAAACTTGGCCTCTCTAGCATTGAAGTCGTCCCGAACGTAAAAACCTTAGGTGTAATGTTTAATGAAAACATGTCATGGGACAGCCACATTCAAATTGTAATAAAAAAATTTTCAAGTGTTGTCGGCATTCTTAACAAGTTCTGTTCTAGTCTACCAGTCAGAATTAAACTTCTTATTTACAATTCTTTATTCATGTCACATTTGAATTATTGTCACGGTCTGGGGCACATCAACAACAACTAACTTAGACAAGTTAACGATCCTGCAAAAGAAGGCGATCCGAGCTATAATAAATGTACCACAATCAACCCACACGAAACCATTGCTTAAATCATTGAATGTCCTATCCTTAAACAAACAGTACGAGTACACTTTACTTATTCGATATATAGCAAGTATTAAACAAAGCACGCCTGACATTAGTAACATATCGGAATTAACAATAAATATTAGACCTTATAACGTACGTCACGAAGAAGTATGGAGGATACCATTCAGTCGAACCACCTATGGAACTCAAATTACAGTGCTCAAATGCTAAAACATCGTCTTCCTTTTTTACTAAACCATTTAATTGAAAATAACATTATCATCGAACATTTAACATCTCATTCTTTAAAACTGATGTTTTTGTGAATATTGATGTCATACAGTTCTGTTTTAGAATATAAAGTGTATTTTTTTTACATTGTAATGTATATCCCAATTTTAAACGTGTATTTTGACTATTGCTACAGTGATTATTTTTCTTAAGTATTTGACTTTTTTTTTCGATTGCTTGCCGTTTGCTGAGGAAGGGGGCGTGAACCTCGTCAAGCCGACATCTGTCGGCTTTTTGTTCATGCCTCCAGTGCCTGTATTCTTGTACAGACGCAAATAAAAAAATGATTGAAATGATTGATTGATATACAGAAAGGCTAGCCACGGGGAGACGCAGAGACAAGTCTTGAGTTGTTACGAGTAACTCTGTTTTAGGCCCCGAGGTAGCCATTCACTTTGGCGGCGAGACAATGGTACTGAAATCGCGTCTCCTAGAGACTCTTAAACTTGTTTAGTTCAAGAAAAAAGTGTGTTAGTATTCAGAGATATTACGTTTGCATGAATAATTATGTCTGTGCGAAGGCAGATAACGACAATGTGATTTGTCAAATGTCAACAAATAGTTGGGGTAATGCATGATAAAACAATCGTTTACTCTCATTCACTCACGGCAAGAAGGTCAGTGTACCATTAAGGGGGAACAGCACACAGAAAAAAAATTTCTGCAGAAAGAGTTTAATTTCAAAATACCATATTTACATCCACCGACATCTACAGACTATTCCCAAAAAGTTTCATTAGTTTACACTGCATAGTCATTTTTTTATAAATAATTTTCGGTACACCAAAGCCAACAAAAAGGTACGGTTTGGGGCCTTTTCAACGCATTTTTCTCCCTTCGACCTTTTGGCATATATTTATTTTACTTTAGGAAAACTATAGTATGTCAATCGGACAAGAGAAAAGACTGACTTGTTGTTTTTCCTAACTGTAACCGTATGGGACATGCAACTGTGGATTTCTTTTTTTACCATGTGGATGTGTTTTTTAAATATGTTAAGATTTTGTTGAAAACATCAAAAGTATAAACTTTATTTGAAATTTTACTGCGATGTTAGCTTTCACTAAATTACTTTTTGGAAATTGTGTTTTCACAGTTGCACTCTAAAGGCATTCTGCTGACGATCTAGAGTAGAAAAATGTCGTTTGTTAGATTAGTTTTCTAACGACAGTTTTCCTAAACAAAGTCGGTGTATTCCTGAAAAAAACGACTATATTTTTTTTTTACAATTCATGTACACAGATTAAACTTTTTATTGCATTCTTCCTTGCAAATTCCAGTATATCCAGTAAATTCGATTCATATGAAGTCATAGGCTCAAACGTTGACCCTCTTGGGTAGTGTCCCCTTAAGTCTGAACGATCGTTGGAGATTAGATAAAATTGCCAGTTTTGTCCGAATTGTGTCAACACGTTCAGCGGTGCTAAATGCGAAATCGCGCCGATCTCCGATATGAGCAGAATATTAGCTGTCTTTCCTTGGGTCCAGACGCAGGCGATGCTACAGGTGCCAGCTCCGGGCTTTCAGCGTCCCTGCCAAGCACGCGCGCTCGTGCAATGCAAGCACTGTTCAGGGCCACGCGCTCGCGCTCGTAGCATCGGCTGCGTCTGGACCCAAGCTGAAACGAAGTATACCAAGAAATTTGTTTGGCTTTCTGTACTTAAACATACAAATGCACCCTTTCTTAGGAGCACTAATGGCTGCTTTTTCACGTGCAAGCCTTTTAGTTAGTTCCGGTCGAGTGCAGTAAGTCCTCAGTTTTCGCGCTCGGTACCTAGCTCGAGTGAAATGGTCTTTTGAGGGGCAAATGAGAGTTTGGAGGACCATGTGCTGCCGTTAGCCGTTTAAGATCATTTTTTTTCCAAAATGTATAATGCCCACAAAAAAAAGAAAACCGGTCGCAGTCAAAAAAAAATCAACAGCGCATCGAATGCTTCAGCTTTCACCGAGTCTGCATTTAGGTAGCCTATTTTACCTGCTGCAATTTCAGGGCGTAGCTTCCTTTTGTCAAAAAATGAAAGACGTTTACAACTCCCTGTAATGCCGAACTAGAGCGCAGCACGTGAGGAGGAGGAGGGAAGGTATGGAAAAAGGGTATGCCCCTCCTAATCCTCTGTACACTCTCCTCCTCCTCTCGTCCTCATCCCTCATACTCTCCTTCTTCCCTCCTTCATGCTCCTCCTCCCTCCTGCTTCTCTATTTCTGCTCCCCTCGTCCTCCCCCTTTTCCTCTACCCTTGTCACGTCACTTGTCACCCTCGTAAACGTAGTGACCTTCGTGACGTCACTTGTGAAGGCCTCGTGAAGGTTGTGGCCTTCACTGTGAAGGTCGTGACCTTCGTCCTGTCATTCACAAGTGACCTACGTGACGTCACTCGTAACTGTCGTGATCGTCATGATGTCACTTGTCGCTTTCGCGACGTCACTCGTGACCCTCGTGACGTCGCGCGTGACGTCACGTGTGATATCATAAATGACCCATGATGCAACGCGCGGGCCCCGAGTGAGACACGCGCGTTGCATTATGGGACATTCCCCATCATGCAACGCGCGAGACGCTCGTCACGTCACTCGTGACCCTCGTGACGTCACACGTGACGTCACGTGTGACGCCCTTATGGGACGTTTCCCATAATGCAACGCGCGGGATGTCCATGAGGTCTCGTGAGCCTCGTCATGTCAATCGTGACCCTCTGACGTCACACGTTACGTCGTGCGTGACGTCAATATGGGAAACGTCCCATAATGCAACGCGCGGGTCACAAGTGACGGTGACGCTGCTCAAGCCAAAAACGAGCGCCTAAGAGCTGCGCTCTAAAATAAGACTAACAAACTTTCTCAGTGTCAACTGCCGACATGTGTGCAATCAACCGAGTTATCGACGCCTATTCTTGTGGAACCATGGCTCAATAGACCTATTGCTATATTACCCAAACATCAAGGAGAATGCAGGGATTGGAGTTCCACGCATCGCACGTGCTGGCCTCAGCAGTAGTAAATTTTCTAAAGCAAAAACCCAAAACAAATTGTATCTTGCACGCGCGTTCGTCAACACTTTATTTTGGTTATTTACTTGGAATTCTTTATACGGGAAAGGCGTGCGCTTGTGGCGCGTCGAACACCGATCCCTGCATTCTCCTTGATGCTTGGGTAATAGAGAGTTTTAGTAGATCGTGTTTTCAGGCCACGCTAATCGTAGCGGGAGCTCGCGCTGCCACTTCGATGTATGCTCTATAGCGCGCGCTCGAAGCGGTAGCGGGCCTTTAAAAACGATCTACTAAAACTCCCTATTATTGCAAATGGCCTATAGGTGCAGCGAACAGGCGACATATTACGACGTCTCCTAGCGCTGCGCCATTAGGGAGTAGGTTACAGAAGTTGGAATCATCGCTAACTTGGTCGTCTGCGTTAACCCTGAGACAGATCGCTCCTCTCATTCCTTGCCCTGAAAGTTAACCTCGAAAATGTACCTCCTAAATGCGCAATTCAATGAAAGTTTAATTTTTGCGCAGGTGTTAATTTTCCCGGCTCTTTTTGAGAGCTGGTACCAACGTTACTAGAACCACTCAGTTGGGAAACTGCCATAGAGACTGCTCTGAAAAAGTGGCACCGATCCGTCCACGAGAACCGAGCTAATGGCGATCACAACGCCGCCACTTCTCCCGCAGCGGCCAGTCGAGGAACTGCACGTGACTTCCATATTCATTGTAATCGGCCATTTTGGGGCCAGAACAGATACTGTGGAAAGGGCTTCGAGGTACCGCCCCCGACTCCCAGGCGGACGCGCCGCGGTTTACTACTAGGTTAATATGCGCCTAGCTCGGGACGCGCTACCTGAAATCACCGCTGAGGCACGGTTGTATAAAAACAATATTAATTGTACTGCAAAACTTGCAAACTAAAGATTTTAGAAAACAACACGCGCCCCCGTTTTGTACTAATCTCCAATAAACGTTACTACAAAAAGAGTTTTTTTCGTTGGTTTTTACGCAAAAACATGCTTTCTAAAAGCTCAAGGCGACTACAGTTAACACAAATGATACAGAGTGGCGCTGTTGTCGCATTTAGCTCGGTCTCGGTGGACGCCAGCGGCCCAGGTTTCAACGGTGAGTTTCCCAACTGAGAGTTCTAGTAACGTTGGCTGGTACTTATTGTAGCCACTGTGTTGACCGAGAAATGTTCCCGGAACCCAAGCCGCAGCTTAAAGGGATACTACAACGAAATTTCGGCGCTCATTTTTTGGTCTATATGTGTCCAAAAGAGCAGTATCACATGGAACATACCAATATCTTGTTAAAAAGTCTCGAAAAGGAATTTTAAAACGAATTAAACGATTAGCAAAGAGCACCTGGTGGATGTCGCTAACGCCTCGTTTGTAATGCTCGTCTAGGAACCTTGACAGCTAGTGACGGAAGTCGTCTCGCCTCCGGCCACGACGAGAGAAGGGTGGAAGGAGGAACTCCCCTCTTTCCGAGAATCCTTTTTGTGTGTCGCAGAAGTCGCTATTGTCCCCCTACAAGATTATAGAAGATTAACCCGTCACTCAAAATTCGTACAAAAGCAGCCGCTTCGGTGGCTGGACCGACTAGGCCATCCTCTCGACGTCAGCCTCGCCGTAGCTTTGCGCTCGTTTGAGACGACTTACGTCACGATTGCGCTGGGCCTTCTCCGAGCGCTTGCCAGAGTGGGCCGTTTATAACGAAAAATACAGCCACCAGGATCAAAATACAAACGGGCGATTGTCATTTACGGATATTGTGGATCATATTCAACCTATTTTTGAACACGACGGGAATATTTCAAATTTCGTTGGAAATTATCCCTTTAAGCCTACCTGTGTTCCATTGCTATTCCGTACTGAGTTGAACCGGAGTAGCTTCCAGCGTAGTCAGAGACATTTTGAATGTATCTTGGTTGATGTCAAGGAAGGAGCCTTTATCGGATACGCGAGTTCGTAAAAGATGATGTCGCAGACGCCATCCGGGCACTACCCTGATTCATCTCCAAATACGCAAGATTGACTGCTTTGCAATGGGCATCCCTGCAAAGAAAGGGCACTAATGAGGATCGAATTGTATTAGTACCGTGCTTCATTCAAAGGCGCGCGGCTCTGCTTAGGCAGGATGGTTTACGGCGTCCCCAACGACATCATGCGCGCTATGTCACATAAAAAACGCTACGTTCTCGACCACTGCTAATCTGACCGCCAGCGTCGAGGCGTTTTTTATCTTCCCAAATGTTTTGTTTTCCTAACTCGCTCTGGACACCGGAGTAAAGGTTTTGTACCTCGTCCTAAAAAATTATCGTGCGCCTCGGGAAAACACATTGTTTACTGCACTATATGTTTGGACAGTCATGATTATATTACGCCTCAACGGGCGACTTGTCTCTCAGCTGTAGATGAGCATATGGCCAGTGCGGTACAACCGCTGGCGCATGGGGTCTTTAACGTGCACCACGCAGTAATGATACACGACCGCACGCCGGTACGATGCTTATCCAGATCAAAACAGGAAGGGATGGAGATTCAACCCAGGATCCCCGAGTTCTGCAGCTGAGCTTCCGCTCCACGGCTCCGAGCTGGTGCGCTGGCCCACTCGGCCACCGATGATGGTAGATGATAAATATAGCAGTGCAGTACAACCGCTAATCTGGGTTCTTTAACGTGCACCGCGGATTGTTGATTACACAAGCGCGTGCCGGTACGAAAGTCACACAGATCGGAAACGGGCACGGGGTGGGGATGGAACCCAGGAGGTTCTGCCGTACAAGCTTTCGCTGAACGCTGCGAGGTTAGACGCGTTAGCCCAATCGGCCATCAAGTCCTCATTCGAGCGTTTGTCCACAGTATGTTTGCGGAGTCCTTCGAGCCGCAGGAGTTGCTGCTTAGTTTAGGTTCCATCGTGTCCTTCGCAGTTGTAAGCGGAAACAACGGCAGCACAACCCCATATTTCTCGTTTATCTGCGCTAAAATATGCCTTTACGAAGCGCTTGTGTGTTTGACATTTCGCAGGTCACCGCGGGAGAACGTTCATCGGTTCCAGTAATTAATATTATATACGTGAGAAATATTGGTCAACATATTGTTATTATATTGTTTACGCCCTCTGGGAGTCGAGTAGACCTGCTGGAGATTGAGATGAGTCGTGGCTATTTTTGTCTGCGCCATGAAGGGCATGCATGTTCTTAATTTCTGGTACCATGTAGAAATGTATCAGCACCAGTGTCACTGAAATGTTTATTTTTATAATGCTATGCTCAGAAAAGTTTCTGAATGGTTAACAAATGAGGTCAGGTGCTGCGCGCGATGTCTATGCGATATAGCCTGTAACCTAGACGTTACACCTGGTAGCCGCCGTCTTTTTACACTTTTTCAATGATATGAACTTTCCTATGCTGTCTTACAATAGCAAAATAATTGGGCAGCGACCTTTCAAAGTGCTATTATGCACGAAATGCAGATTATTAGGAGCGATTGTTTTATTTTCTTTATTCTTTATTCATGAATTGCCCGAACGCGTTATAGGAAAAACGTTACAAATTCAACACGCCAAAAAAAAGAAAATAGAAACGTGCAATATTTTATAAATTTCACGATTGCTCTCCAGATAGCCGGTTCTACTATACGGCAATGGTTCTCAAATGGGTGTCCGCTGATCCTTTGGGGTCCGCGAAGGCATTATAGGGGTCACGCGAAGCACTGTCTCATAAGTCAAGCTCGGGCGGTAAAAGTTGTCTTTTTTTTTTTCAGATTGAGAAGAAACGTTCTAATTTTTGGGTGAATTTTCTCGTGTGTATATCAAAAGAGTAAATCTACTGCACGCAGTCCTTTGTTATATCCAATATATGAAACTATTAATTTAATTATTATACACATTTCTCTTCCCCTCCCGCGAACGGAGTCCTCCATTATCTCCGCCGATCCACCGGGGGTCCACGAAACATCAGTAGTTGAGAACCACTGTACCTATACAGTGGTTTATCAAAGCAATGAATTCTCACTAATGTTTCTCCTGCAGCGAAATTTTATGGACATAATCATTGCGGTGATAAACATAATATGGCTCTTTTAGATAAGTTGCGCGCTGATTATCTTTTTTGTTTTTAGGCATATTAGTTCGGGGGTCATCACGCAGTTTCTACGCAAAGCTGAATTTGTGAGTCACGTGACAGAGAAAAGGGTGCGTGGCAGAGGAGGGAAGTGTATAAGAGAAAAGGAACATTATGGATCAAACTCAAAAAGGGAGAGTGAGGGGATAGGAAGGAAGAAGGGGATGGGGAAAGAGACTGATATGCCATGACATGTACTACTTGCTTCTGAAACTGAATTTTTCTTCCACGTGACCAATGAGGGAGAGGGGAGGAGAACTATGTGATTGGAAGATAGGTCAACACCTCTTAGAGAGAAGGCCGTATCGCTCTGGTGGTTGCGTCACAATGTCGGAGAAGGAAGGAACAGGCACTTGACTGCGTGAAAAATGTCTGGCATCGACGTCAAAAAAACGTTTCTTGTCGAGCGGCGCGCGGTGTTCGTGAGCGTTTATTCGACATTAATATATGTTTTAAAAGCGCAGTATTGTAAAACGTTTTATATATATAATATGAACATGATATACAACGCGCTACCAAGGTTGAAAGTACCAGTTTTATATTTATGATTATCCCCGGAACCGCGGGAATCTGTGCAATCTCGCAGATCCCCACACTTTCAAAAGGCCCGTCCGCTGCGACGTTTTCTTCCCTCGAACGGGCTCCAATTCTGGTAAGTTTGCGTTGTGTGTGCGCTGTTGACTGTCTAGAAAGGAAGGCTGAGACGTTCAGAAGGGAAGAGGAACAGAAAAAATCCAGTCACCGCTGTAGGGAGCACACGCGATAAACAGATCCACACTGCTACCGCTGCCCTCGTGTGTGTATGGTTCTTTTGATCCCTCCCGTCGTTTCTTGATCGTCACCGCAATCTCGGGTAGTTTTTTTTTTTTTTGCTCGCTTGATATTACAGCATTTACGTGGATTCGCGGAACACGTACTGCTACGGTTTGAGTGACATGTGGTAAGTAGCCATCGATGACACTGGTCGATTGTCGATAGACCTCTCTTTCGACAGAGAGAGACCTAAAGTTCGTGTTCAAATGTTTTCGTCACGGATATGGTGGGACGTATGGATACGATCGACAGGTGAGAAACAACTTATTTGCGGGCTTTCTTGGCCATGCGGGACGCGAGCAAAGTGCTCCAGTCGGGTTGTTTTTTGTTTTTGTTTTTTCGTGATAGAATGGCATCTTGTTCGTCGTTATGTGTGTGCGGTTGCGTCGACGTTTGTAAATATGCGTGGTAATATTCTAGTTTTCACTGGAAGGTGAATAACAAGTTTGTGCGATTATACAAAGTGCGTTGTTTGTGCTTATGTGCTTATTTATACTAATGTTATTTTTTTGCCTTTACCACGTTTATACTAGAATCTTAACTGTATTAAGGTAAAAGTATTATTGTATGCAAAATAAGTTATATTTTGTTCTAAGGCAGCTCGAGCCCATAGGGAGAAGTAAATTAGTTGACTGTGAATAGTAACTTTAGTACCCCTGCCACACGGAAAAGTTAATACATTTTCATTAAATTATATAGGATTTAATCTGCTAGTGGTCTTGAGTGATTACACGAGCGCCGCAAGCTGATTTGTCGACCCGACCCGATAATGTCA
Organism: Ixodes ricinus; assembly: GCA_037355805.1. NCBI lineage: Eukaryota > Metazoa > Arthropoda > Arachnida > Ixodida > Ixodidae > Ixodes > Ixodes ricinus. The sequence goes on from JAZHYW010012078.1 coordinate 19,346, forward strand.
TTCCATCGAAATTACATTACTTTTGCCATGTGGCCGGGGTATGATGCAAGAATTCAGTGACTGCGCGATAACATCGCTTACATAATCATAAGGGACACTTGTCTAGCCGTGTCCGCGTTCACTACATCTACCTGATCTTTATTTGTGATCTGTTTTGCTGTGTCCAATCACTGCGTGTCTCGCCATTTTGTCGAAGTATTTCCGTGTAAAATATGCATTCCTACAGCAAGAATTGCACGACTCAATGTTTTTTTTTCTTAAACGCCTACCTCGTACCATTTCATACCGATTATTTAGCGGTGTAATATTTTGCCCGTGTAACAAAATATTTTAGAATCCCCTTGCTATGCGCATCTTTCATTTTAGCTAATAAAACACCCGTATGTGACTAATGGTATATTCGGCTGGTCACTTTCGAGCGCTCCAGTCATCCGAGTCGGAGCTACCAGATCCTGGAGCGCCTCCGCATTGGAGCGAGAGAATCGGCGCGCCCAGCCGAACGCTCCTCAACTTTTCAGAGCGGCAAGCCGAGCGGATAGAGGGTGGCCTGCGCCACTAGAGGATGGCGTGAGCCGCCCTCAGCGGAAATTTTGCATCTCGGATTCAAAGGGTTCAGCAGTATCCCATTATCCATCCATCCATCAATCCTTGAAAAACGGCAGCCGTCAACGCGGACGCTGATAAGGTCATCGCCAGCCAGCCGTGCCAAGCGGAAGTTCCTGCGAAACTATCAAAAAAGACAACATTACAGCTTGAAAACTCTCGTACTTTTGTTCTCGCGACTCCAGCGACCTATAGGGGACGCCACTATCGGGCAAATATGGCGGTCGAATCCAGGTCGTGCCGTGCCATGTGCCAGCTCAACGCACAACGCTGGGGCACCAGCAAGTAAGCATTGGACTCAAAATTAGTTCCCCCGCGTTTTATCTTCCACGTTTCGAACCTGCGGCGATGTGTTGGGGTAAGCGAACTTCCAGAGGCTTGACTTTCTTCGAGGAAACCAGGAAAGGACTGCCCACTGTCCTTCCACGGTGCTGATGAACGCTGATAAACGCGGAATGTCTGGCTCACGCGGTTACATAGGTCGCGTGCAGAGCAACCTGGGTCAGAAGGCGATACTACGGTTACGACACAGTCACCGGTAGAACTGTTCTGTCGCGCAAACCACCGACAACATGTAAACACGGAAGCCAGAAGAGACGAGCAGAAATCGCGAAGGGACCTGTTCCGGCCAGTTCAGTGTTTTCCCGCTAGGTGCCGTTCGTTTTGCTGGAGTCGCGACCACCGTACAAGGTGCGTCAAACAACTCGGCAAATTTCGCTTCGTAAACACGGCCCTCGTCGTCGTTGTCCGAGCTGCTGGTGTTGTTGCTGTCTGCTAGCTTCGCCAGCAGCACTCACGGTGCCACCCCTAACATTAAACGTCTTCGTTTCAACGACATTTCACCTCAATTCGGGGAGCACAACAAAACAGTGACGGCGTCGAGACTTACGGCTGTATTCCGCAGCCCTCTTTCTGTGGAGTAGCTGCGTTCTCGCTGTCTGCTTCCGAAACAAAAAGCAAAATGGCGGAATGGCTGGAGTCACGTGACCGGTCGGCAGCCAGACTCTTGCGCGCTCCCACTTCCAAGTCAGAGCGTCTCAAACCGCTCCGATTCGGAGGACGGCGAGAGTCGGAGCTTCGAGAGTGCTCCGAAAGAACCAGCCGAATATATTTGGAGCGCCTGGAATCGACCAACCGAATGCATACCGGCTTTTCAGATCGCTCCAAGAGGCTGAAAAGCGACCAGCCGAATATACCATAAAAGCGCGTTACGACGGTCGATCCACGCGTATGGCCTTCGCTTCAACGCGCGCAACCGATGGCCTTTCTTCGCGACGTCACGAGAAGAAGCGGCTACCGCCTCTTCTTCTAGAAGGTGATTGGTGTAGGTGGGGAAGAAGAAGAGGATCAGTGGAATAGGGATAAATGGCGAGGAAATTGAACAAGCAAAAGGGATGGGGAGAGGAAGGAATCAGAAGGATGGACAAAGCGAATTGATGTGTCACGTGACATATCTTTTCCCACTTAATTTGGGGAAAACCTTATTTGAAGTGAAGTGACTTAAAATCATCTGGTGGGCTAGTTGGCTGTATATTTTTGTAAAATGAGCGCAAAAACAAGGGAGGATGAACGTAGAGACTGGAAAGAGCTCTACTTCCAAAGGCGTTTAACACAAAGCAAGAGAAAGAAAGAGTAGAAGTACTCACATGTATAATTCCTCTCAACTTAGTATGGACTATTGTTAGCCGCGCGTGCTAAAAGCGCGAGCTAGTCGCTTTGAATGAAGCCGTGGCGGCTGCACAAGGGCTCGTGCAGCAAGTGCTCAAGTCAAGGCAGTCAAGGCTGGTCGCCCGCGCTAGCACAGCCTTCGTGGTTAGTCGATGCTAGGGTGAGACAAGCAGCAGAGAAAAAGAGAAAGGCACACGAATAAAAACATAAGAAATTGTCAGTGAGAGAGGGTGCGGAAAAGAAAGAGAAATAAGAGCAAAAAGAAAGAGACGAAAAAAGGAACCGGGAAGAAAAAGAGGTAGGATTATAAGTATTGATGGTTAGCCACGCTGTCCAAAACGACAGCAACTTTCAGGACACCAGGAAAACCTTTGTTCATGATTTGAATGGCGAACATCTTTTCCCGGTGCCCATGTCAACAGTTCTTTACATTCTGTCACCTGGGCACTTCATCGAACACGCCGCCAGACTCAGACGTCAGGGCCGGTTTGCTCACCTTGCGGCCGCGGCTGCGGCTGCGGCCAAGAGGGATTTTTATGTCACGTGACCATCTTCATGGGGACAACGAAGTACCTAGCGTCCCGGCCTAATGGCGGAGAAATCCGTATCGCTTCAAGCACAAAAGCCTAATTTCGCTCGCAGAAACTGTCTGCAGGGACTTTCAACTGGAGTCCAATTGACCGCCCCTTTATACTGGAGAAGCGGCAGGTAAAGTTACGGCCAGGGAGGGTAAATATGAGGCAAAATAAAGAAAAAACCACGCGAGATAAAAGCGGTGGCAGTATATTTATATACCTTCGCCAGCGCCGGCGGCTCGCGCCTCCTCTTGTGGTCGAGAGGTTAGAGTGCCGGCACTTGGCGTCGCGGCGTGAAAGTCCCGGGTTCAAATCGCGCCAGAAACTCTCTTTTTTTTTCTGCTTGTATTTGACTGTATTCTCACTAAGAATGTACACAAGGCCGTATGAGCTTTATAAAATTATTGGGCGGGTAGTTCTGACTCACCAGTTCGTTGTTCATGACCTCGGAAGAGCGCATACATGTCTCTGGCTTTCTTTACCAACTTCCGCCATGCCTCCTGCGGCTGCCGTGCACTCCGCGGAAAGCTTATGTCGTTGACAATATCTTCCCATGCCTGTCTCTTCGTTCGCCAGGTAACTGTGCTGCTGAATTTCTCTAGAATTTGTTGTTTTCGTTCTCCAATTGCTCTAATTAATTCCATTTGTTGATCCAAAGTCATTTTAGGTGTTTGCGTTCGAGAGATGGTTTGCGATGTCGACGCCTGACTCATTTTTGCATTCGGTTGTGATCGTCTGCTATCCATACTAAAATTCAACACGTAATGTGTTAATATTACAAAACGATTGCCACAGCGAGATGTAAAGAGTAAAAATATAACTTTTATCACATTCCATGCAAGTAAAAGTATAATATCTTTTATTTCGGTTTTACGACTTTCTCAGACGTTTGACTTGTTGCCTTGCCTGTAGGATTTCGCTCAATCAATGCATCCACGGCTGCTATTTTTTTTGTGTGTGTTTATTTCGTAGAATCTTTTTTTTTTTAGTTGACACGACTGCAGTGTGTATTAGTACTAAATAGGCGCCTCCTGTTATTGAAAAGAGTCGTAGCAAGAGCGTTGTATATTTAAAAACACATAAAATAGTAGTTGCTGGGAAAGGATGCTTGTTTCGGCCCCGTTTGTGTGAAAGTCATAACGATGCTGTAATCTTGGTGTCCTTTTAATGAACATTATGAAACGTTCGTATTTGCGCGTTAACTTGGCTTGATCTTGGTTTCCTTTTAATGAACATTATGAAACGATTGTAGAAGCGCGTTAACTTGGCTTACCGTAACCTTTTTTTCCCCGGTTTGTCAGCCGAACAAGTGGGGCAAACAGTAAAAATCGTGTAAGGCGCAGTAGTCCTAGTGGATGATTAGTAAAAAACGATCACACTTAAAAAACAAAACACACTCGCAGAATAAAAAAAAAAAGTTTCCGCCGAGATTTGAACCCGGAACTTTCACGCCGCGACGGCAAGTCCCGGCGCTGAAACCGCTCGACTGCTGCAGACGCTGTTCGGACCGGCACTGGCACAGATATATAAATACAGAACCACAGCTTTCGTTTTGCGTGAGTTTTTCTTTATTTTGGCTTATATTTACCTTCCCTGGCCGTAACTTTACCTGCCGCTCCTAAAGTATGATGGGGCGGTTAATTGGACTTCCGTTGAAAGCCTCTGCAGTCAGTTTCTGCGAGCGAAATTAGACTTTTGTACTCGAAGCGGCACGGACTTCTCTGCCATTAGGGCAGGGACGCTAGGTACTTCCTTGTCCCCATGGAGCTGGTCACGTGACATAAAAATCCCTCTTGGCCGCAGCCGCAGCCGCGGCCGCAAGGTGAGCAAACCGGCCCAGGGGCGCAGATCAAGGTATCGATCAAGGTTCGGGACTGTCAATGCACCCCATTGTTAAAAAGCACAAATGTGTTACAGCGTTTCAGAGAAAAAGAAAGTAAAAAAAATCTTCCGAAGCGCTTTTGATTATAAAAAAATGAAAGCCGTTTATAACTCCCTGTAACGCCGAATTAAGGCTGGAACTCCATGGAGCGAATCTATGCGACGAATAACTGGACGTGAACGCTCGCCTGACCGCACGCGCTCGCTTTTTCGCGCGACGTAGCAGCCACTGTGTTGATTCCACGCGCAGAGCAAAAGCCGCCGGGCAAAATTCGTCGGTTATTCGCAGCATATTCGTCCCATGGAGTTCAGCCTTTAGAGCACAGCTCTTGAGGAGGAGGGGAAGCGCGCGGAGCGGGAGTTCACGTGGACCTCGAGGGGACGGAGGGTCACCCGCGACCTCGGGAGCGGTCACATGACCTGGGGTGTCACGTGACGAGGGGTCACGTGACCTCGGGGGGGGTTGTCACGTTGCAGGGGGTCACGTGACCAGGGGGTCACGTGACCTTGGCGAGTCATGTGACCTTGGAGGTCACGTGACCTCGGGGGGTCACGTGACCTTGGGAGTCACGTGACCTTGCGGTTACGCCGACGGCGATGCCGCTCAAGCCAGAAACGGGCGCCTAAGAGCTGCGCTCTAAAAGGGAGGTGTCTGCATCGGTGCTCCGTCAGTGTCCCTATGGGAGAAAGAACGGAGATATCTTGATCTGTGTCCCTGACGTCTGATTCCGGCGGCGCGCTGGATGTGGCCCAGGCAACAGAATGTAAAAAACTGTTGGCATGGACACCGGGAAAGGTGTTCGTCATTCAAATCATGAACAAAGGTTTTCCTGGTGTCCTGGAGGTTGCTGTCGTTTTGGACAGCGTGGCCGACCATCAAGCTTAGACCTCAACCCCTTTTCTTCCCATTCATTTTCATTTCTTTCTTTTTTTGTTGTTATTTTTCTTCCACTTTTGCACCTTCTTTCACTGACAATTTCTCATTTTTTTGTTCGTGCGTATTTCTCTTTTCTCTTTTAAATGTCAGTACGTCATCACTGTTTTCTTCTCACTTAGTATTAAACGCCAGTTGTAAGTAGCGCTCTTTCCTGTCTCTATGTTCTTCCTTCCTTGACTTTGCGCTAATTTTACCAAGGAGTGAAGTGACTAAAGGGGTATTCACACGAGGGAGAAATCCCGGGGATTTCTCCCCGGCGCGCGCACATCACGAGACGAAAGCGCGAGGCTTTTGCACATCGCAAAGCCTGACGTTTTCGTCGCGGAATGTGCGTGCCGTGGAGAAATCCCTGGGATTTCTCCCTCGTGTGAATACCCTTAAGGAGGGGGTGGTAGGGAGAGGTTTGTAATTGGAGGTGGGTGGGAAGGGCGGAATAAAAATAGGAGGAAAGAGGACAGAGTGGTGCGAAACTCAAAAAGGGAACAAGTCGTAAGGGTGCAGGCGAGCTGGTGAATATTAGCCATGATGGATTAATCTTAGACTGAGCTAGAGAAGAATTATTAAAACGTAGAAGAGACAGAAAATCGACAGGACGATAATCCTGCCTATTATTGGGATCAAGATGACCTTACGATTGAGACTATATAAGGAGGTGGACTAAAGAAACGAGTTAGCTGAGTTTGAGACGTCGTCCTGTCTATTTTTGTCTCTTCTCTGTTTTGATGTTTCTTCTCTACCCCAGTGTCAGGTTAATCTAACAGCCCAAGAAACGAGATGAATGGGAAAAGGAAGGAAGGAGAATGAGGAGGAAAAATTGCTGCCCAGCTTGCGTCGCGTCGCCGACAGTGCGTCTCGCAGCATCTCACAGAAACAACGCTAGCGCGCGGTGCCGCCAAGATGGACGCGTCTGCAGCTTTGCGATGACTCTCATTCAGCTTCAGCGTGCTTTCCGCTCGAGGCAGGTCGGAGATCCGCTAGCGATCACGTAACGCCTCGGCGTTGTGTTCCAGGTGGTGTTGCTCCAGAACGCGCTTGTTGTGTTCCGCCGAACATGGGCTGCGCGTGCGAAGAGGTACTTTTAACAGCAGAAAGCTCACGCTGTAGTAAACGCATTTACTGTATTCTGAACCTGTCGCCCACTGTAGTCTGTTTGCGCTATTGACATGAGGACTAAACTAACCTATATTTCTGTAAGGAGATATCAACAAAGCTTTGCAGCAGAACAAGCTTTGTAACGCACTAGAGGTCTCAAAACTACCCGTGTTTATTGACTTCGCTGTCGGCGGCGAGTGGCTTACTTGAAATTAAGGCTCGAGCACAAGAGCTATAAACCGTGGGAGCCTTTGGGCGCGTTCAGTAGCGGCTCCAGGAGTCAAGGAGTTAGCGCTCCTTCCACTGGACGGCAAAAACCGACTTCCGGTGCACGTTACTCTGAGTTTTCGGAGTCAGGCTTTCGTGCACCGTCTCCGGAGACAGTGCATGAGGAGTCAAAGGAGCGCAGCATAACGTAATTCCGGATCGCGACGAAGTTCCGGCGCTAAAAGAGAAAAATAAATGGCGGGATAAGCTGTGTCGGTTTTTTCGCGGGTGTGGGGTTTGCTCGCTTTTGTTAATGAAAAGTGCTCAAAGTAAAGCCTGGTTCAGACAGTTCCACTTCACTGCGTTCAACCTGGTTCAGACATTTGCGTTTGACTGCGTTTGACTGCGTTGCGGCTGCGAGAAACCAGGACATCCGTGCTGCTTATATCGCGTGCCAAGATGATTCCTTGAATTGGATTCCACGCTTCATACGAAGCACAGATGTGCCGGTGACTCGCTTTCGGTTCTCGACGCAACGCAGTCAAACGCACTCAAACACAAGTGTCTGAACCGGCCTTAAGACGAAGAACGCGTTCAAATTTCTTTTCCAGGTAAGGCTCTTTTCGGAAAATGCATTGGACCGTTCATTGTTTGGATTGAATGTGCGAATAAACAACGTAACCGTTAATTTGACGCCGTATCTTGATCGTTGTTGCACGGAAACTCGGTGAATATCGACGATAGTCCTGTCCGCGTTGAACAGAGCAAGGCAGGGTGGGCAGGGTATGAACGCGAATTTGATAGTCGGTTGGACACTTATGAAGAACATGATCCCGATTAATATTTTGTCCTTTATCCTTTATCCTTTGCCTTTATCGCCGAGCGCGGCCGAACTTCCCTTGTGTATACGAGTACATTTTATAAGAAGTTCGTAAGGAAGGGCAGAAAAAACGTACGGCCGTATGAAAGTACCGCAACCGGCGGCGTTGATTCGCGGAGCTCTAGATTTTGCGTGTGATGACGACGTTTTTGTCGGTTTTTATAACAGAAGTAGCCTTTGCACCGCCCTGAGAAGGGCTCGATCGCGTTGGATCGCTTCGAACAGCAGCGCTGATGTGTGCAGTCACTCGCTTTTTCTTTGACTACCTTGTCCAGAGTTCCTCAAAGCCGAGGTCAAATAAAAACGATCGTGCTTGGCATCGTCTGCTTCCAATTAATTCGGAGACTGTCTGGCGCAGGGGAGGACGGGAAAATGCGTAGAAGCAGTTGAGGGAGCCGCGTTCTTTTTTGCCATTCAGTAGGCGCTCCGAGGACTCCTACTCGAGTTACTCCGTTCGGAGCTGAGAGAGCCGCTTTTGAACGTGCCCATTGAGAACATGATACAAAATAATCGTACAAGCTTGTCGCGCAAAGCTCTCCTCCGGTCTTTTCCATTTGTCGTGAGAGCTCGATGCTGTATAGTCTTTTCAAATGTATAGTCTTTTCAAAGTATAGTCTTTTCAAATGGTAACGCTCTGGCAGTCTGGTCGGCCTGGTGTCACGGTTTCTGACTTCGGTGAAGGCAGCGGGCTGCAGGAGGTGGCCCAGTCAAAGTAGATGGCTGCCACCCCGAAGGTATTCATGTCAAGGGCTTAAAACGTAGACACTCGATCACCCTGCTTATATTACTGTCATTGTTGTTATTATCGTCCATGACGCTGGTATTACCGTCATGAACGGTTTTGTGCTCTCAACATCTTGGAGGGCTCTAGAGATGCTGAGCTATGAGATCTTCCTGCTGTGCAAACCAGCGTTGGGAAGGGCAAGAGGAGACCTATGCTCAACAAAATCACCGAGGCCGTGAACCCGCTCACATCAGTCTCACTCGGAAACCCCACATGCCCTGTGTGGTGTGCTCTCATCACATTTTATGATCTCCGGTCTTTGTCAGAATGATCAAGCTTTTGTAAATGTTTCATGACATTTCGTTGAGCTCTGCTGCTTGTCACACATCTTCACTGACCAGTTGATTTTCGAGCACCTGCGACGCTTAGCTCAGTTAATTGTTATTTGATCTCATGCTCAATTCAAGTCGGGGGTGTCCTTATTTAAAACTTTGGATTGGGCTAGTTGGTTCGTTGTAATCTAGATAACTAAAAAGCTAAAAAAAACAGACGGAGAAGAAACACATGCAACACAGTCTGGCGCTAACTTTCAACTGATTTAATCGAGGCAAACCACCCAGCACACATGCGTGAACACTCTTTCTCATCACGCCAACCACATCTGATAACAGCAACCCATATACACAAACAACAGATGACAATGATTTAAACATTCGTATCAGTGCAACATGACTACACGAAATCATCTAGAAAAAAACTTATTTGTCGTTTAGTAAAATCGAAGGCGTGCTGACGCAGTTGTCACCAAAGAACTTTATAAAAGACGCTTCAACTATTTCTCCCTCAGTGAGTGTTCACGCATGTGTGCTGGGTGATTTGTCTTGATTATATAAGCTGAAAGTTAGCGCCAGCCCGTGTTGTATATGTCTCTTCTACGTCCGTGCTTTTGCACTTTTTAGTTCTCTAGGTGTCCTTATGTTTGTTTTATATAACCATTCCCTACCGAAAAAGACAGTAGAATCTTAATTATGGAACAGGAAAGAGTAAGCGGATGTCTTGCTGGAAACCTGAAATCCAGTTCGCAGATAACGGTCTGCAAGTTGGATTTCAGGTTTCCAGCAAGAAGTGCAGTTACATTTTGTTCCATAATTTAGTTTACACTGTTTTGTTTTTCGCCAGGGTTTTTGGCTTATTCCTTTTATTTGTGACCTTAAACCGGTTAATGTTCGAACTCACCCCTGAGTTAGAAGCCGGAAACGTCGATGAAAAAAGACGGGTTTCTTATGGACTTTGGTGTACAAAACAAACTGTGTTAAAAATTCAACGCGATTCATTGAAAAACAAACCCTAGGCGGGGGCACACCTCGCAAAGTCGTCGCAAGTAAATGTTTAACTACTGGTTAACCCAATTGTGCTGACGACCGACGTTTTTATCGCTTGCGACGAGATAACTCTATCACACTAGCGCCATCGATAAAAAGTTACCATGGAATTGCAATTCACCAGAGCGAGGGTTTTGCCGCGTGTGCGAGAAGAATTGGACCCACTACTTTTTAAAGATGTTCGTATTTTACATTCTCAAACATTTTTCAAACCTATAAAAAAATAGTGCGAAAAAAAAATAAAGAAACATAGGCCTTTTCATCTCACTAGTTGCCTGACCGGCGGATGAGAGCGCTGAAGAACTTGCCGCCGTTAGGTTGCTTCAATATGGTTGGTTTCGGTTTCAACGTGCACGCAGTTGCGTTGCGGTTTCATGTAGTTTTTTTATATATACGTCTTGTAATAATGTTTTTCTTGTAGCACAGAACCAATAAACCAGTGACACTGGGCCACACCGAAGACTACGGAGAGGTTTCGAGCCTAAATTGCGGGCTTTTATACGAACACCTTTGGTGCATCTGCATTATGGTCGGCGGCGAAACAACTCAACTGATGTACAAGAAAAGTTACCATAGTCTACGACCGTATCCGATGAAACTAGTTTTTTAGAAAAATAAAGGATTAAAGAGAATAATTCCTAAAAATGAATAAGCAAGTCGATAGCTGGGTTAAAAATGGTCTCAATCTGTTTTCGTTTACTCCCAGACTAAAAAAGTTTCGTACAATGACGCAGATACTTTACAAAATCAAGCAATATTGTGTGGGCTTATTTTATTTTAAAAAGTAACCGGGAAATATTTAGAAACTGTGATGAAAGCAAAGTATGAATTGTTTTTTTATTATCAGCCAAGCTAAAGTACTGACAAGCAGCATTTCACAATATTGGTCCTAGGCTATAAACTATTTTTATACGGACATTTGCCTACGGCGTTACCAAGACATGATAAAGTGACCGGCCCATAAAATTACGCCTGAATAGTGTCTTCCGTTAGATTTTTCAAATATAATTAAAGGTTGCAGATGTACATTGAAACGTCCGGCTAAAGTCTAACACTAGGCGCCACTTAATGAACCTGTGTGATTGATTTGTTTAAACAGATCCGCTTTGTTAATTTTGGCGTCGCCTGTGAATAATAGTAAACCTTCATTCGCCATAGACGACATTGGACTCGGTTGATTTTTATACAGACAAACTTTTTTTCGCTTCAAATCTTGCAGGCTTTAGGCAGTTTCGAGAGTTAGACCAACGCATGCAAGATGTTAGCATACGCAAAACACAAAAAACTGTCGTTAGTAATGCGCATGCGTCCAACCCAAACAGCGATTTGCACTGGCGAATAGAGGCGAAGCTATTTTTTTGCGCATTCAAAACTTTTGCGTACACTATTCTGAAACTTACTGCTCTTAAGCTGTCTGTAACAGTTTCTTAAATAGAAAGTCCCAAACTTTGTGTTAAAATAAACTAAGTGAATTGAACTGGTTATCTGAAGACAATCAATAAATCAAATGAAAAACTGCCGGAATGAGACCGTCCACGGTATACAGTTTCTTAAAATGCTTAACTAAACCGACCAGCAGCATGTTACGCTCCCAAAGACTATTAAGGACGTCTGACGCATGTATGTGTGATATTATGAACAAACAAATCGCCTGATGTTGATATGCCATTAATCCTAGCTTCAGATAAAGTGCAAGTTAAACGTAGGTTGCTATCTCCTCCACGAGTTCTCTAACATATAACAGAACCAGTGTTGAGATACTATGAATAGGAAGGAGCGAGGGTAAATGACCGAGTGGGCTAGAGCACACCAGCTCGGAGCACGTGGAGCGAAAGCTCGTGCTGCAGAACACAGGGATCCTGGGTTCAATCCCATTCCTATCCCTTCCTGCCCGTTTCTATCTGGATGAGCATCGTACCGGCGTGCGGTCGTGTATTAGCGTTGCCTGGTGAACGTTAACCCTTTCCCTACGATGGACGACCTGGGATCGTCCGCAGTGTTTGTACCGCTCCTCCCGACGACGAGCTGGGCTCGTCCACGTTACTTCGGGCTCCAATACGCTACCATGGACGAACTGGGCTATTAGCGGCGAGATGTTACGGTGGCGCCCTCGTGTGGTTTCCTGTCGTGACGTCATGACCTTGCGAACACCAAGTTGGATGGTGTTTGTAATGAGCATGTTGGAAGCTTGAAATCATAGTGCTCTGAAACCAACTTTGCCAATACCGTCAAAATTGAAGTTCATATATTCCTCTTATTTCTGTCGATGAGAATTCCTTTGCTTACGTCATAGTCAGCATTTGGCCAATCGTGGAAGGCCGACCACAGCGACGCTATCGATCGCTCACGCCGCCAATACTGTTTCACCTTAAGTTGTACCGCAGCGAAGGCTAGACGCGCGAGCTCATAGCGTTGGCAGCTGCCGTTGGTGCACGAGAGCTTGTGCCGCCGAGACGTGCCCAGAGCAAGGAGCTCGCGATCCTTGCTCTAGGGCACGGTTTGCTCTAGGGAGACGCGACGTGTAGATGTCGCGTCTCAGATAATCGCTTTGACTCCACTGTGAGGTTATGCAGTGAAGCCAAACTTTAGCCCCCTTTCCCCTTTTCTTTTGTAGTGTGTTAAAAAATTTCTCATATAATAACTTTTTTGCCTTTCTTTTTCGCCTTTGTATTGCATATTAAATTTATAGGGAACAAAAAGAATCGGTATCTTCACATCTTTTTTTATAATTTTTGCGGTAGACAAAGGGTCAAAAGACCCCAGGCTCGCGGTTGTACTGCAATGGCTAAATTTTTCATCTACATCTGGGAAACAAGTCGCACGTTGAGGCAGACTGTTCTAGTTCTAGTTCTAGTTCTAGGCTGTATAAACATACACACACCAATTTTTTTTAATACTAAGAACTGACAATGTTTTCAGTAAACACAAAGTGTCTCCTTTACCTCACTGTTCTTGACACTTTCTGCGATCCTAAATGCATGATCATAAATACACGCGTTTCTAAGTGTGAATATTCCGCATCTATTAGTAAACAAAACTGAGTTGCCAAACATAATTGATCTTTCAACCCTCGTGCTGTCTTAGTCATCTACCTAATGAATGTTGCGCAGCGCTAACACTGACACCATTGCCTCGAATCCTCAAAAGCAATCGGTTTGCCGAAGGGTACAACTAGTCAAATCGTGCTAGAATATTAACCGCCGAACGTTTACAAATGATGCAATGCAATGAGGTGGTAGATATAAGTATCGGACTATACTTTTCCGTGTAAGGCAAGAAAGCGCGGTGAAACGCGGCGAATAACACGAATACAACAAATTCACCAAGTCGCGGAGCGACAGCGCAGCGACGAGTTGCAACAACCTAATGGCGACTGCGTCACGTGACTCCAAGATGGCAGCATCCACACGACTGAGGATGTAAAGATCTATACGAGAATCTCAAGTGTTTCCCCCTACCCGACAGTTTGGGGTCAGTGTGCCCTCTCGTTGTAAAGGACAACGAGAGGATGTAAGGAACCCGGTCACAAGCTGTGGCAAGTCTATGAACGAACCTCAGCGAAACCAGATTTACGATTTGCGTGCCGTAAATACGTCCGTATGTCCATAATTAGGAACGATCCTTACGTGTTCGAAACGTGCAAATTTTCGATGGTTATTCGTACATGTAGTATAGCCTCTACTCTACCAATTTGAGGGCACCGAAGTCACTCTGAGCTATAAGAGCAACCTAGAGAGATGCGAGCTTCGCTGACACTTACTAGATGCCGTAGTTTGCGTTGTTGTTGTAGACTTTGCCACTGTTGTTGCCTTTCCAGGCTGCGTTGTTGTCGTTGTTGCAGCCGTTGCTCCAAGTGTAGTACTTATCGCTACAAATACAGTTTTTGCTGTTCGATGGCTTGGTGCCGCTGTTATAGTCGCTACCCCGGCTGTTGTTAAAATCGCGCTTGCCTTGGCTGTGGTCGCTGTTACCCATTTCGCTTCTGTTGTTGTAAGTCTGGGGGATTGTGGAGACAACGTGGGGGAACCCGTGGGGTAAACGTCGGATGTATCGATGTGCAAGACCCTGTCAGTTGTGGAGTCGAAGTCCTCAGCACCTATTATGCAACAGACAAAAGAAAATCGTTAGGGGCATTTTGTGACACCTCAATCAACGGAGATCGGTAGTCGAGCGTGTTGACACACCGCAGCCTAGAGCTCGTGGCGCGAAAGCTTGCACTGAGAACCCGGAGATCCTAAGTTCAATTAATAGCACCTAGAAGGCAAGACATCCCTTAGCGAAAAAAAGGTTTACTTGAAATATATTCTAGATACGTTTTATAGACGCAAATATTTCTTATTAATCAGATATCTTTTTGACCGCATTGAGCATGCGTTCGGAATGCATTTCAAGTACATCAAAAAACAGTACTAAATAGATTGTGGGTACATGACTATCAAATCAGAAACATATGTGAACTACATTCCAATTGTATTTAACACACCGATTTAATTTATATTAATTGCATGTTGTTTATCTACATGTTGTAAAAGGCGAATAGATTACAAACGGTTCTTAAATACACGTGAAGAGCATTACAAGTGTATTACAAATACATTCGGACAGTACTTTTTTTCTACATTTTACACGATGCAGTGATGCGCATAGCATCACTCTTAACATTTTTGTAATGAGCCGTCGCGGACTCGCCGCGAAGCGTCGTGAACAGGTGGGCTGGGTCGATGAATACGCGCCCGGGTCACACGCGCGCGATTAAATGTTCCTACAGCGTTCAATTCACGTAACGAGTGTTGATGACATGTTCGTGTCGAGGAAACATGTCCCTGAAATGGGTATTCACGAAAAGTCGTCTATGATACGTGTTTCCACGAAATGCCGGGAGAATAAGAAACTCAGTATTGTTCCTCAAGTTCTCACTTAATTTGAGACGATTACTGGCAGAATTTCGGGAAAACATTTTTCTCCCCGCTGCCGGGGATATTTACACTGACTAATTCTAGAGCTAATCAGAAAAAGTACACGTAGAAGAACGTTCAGTCGTTGCCAAGAAGTAGGTTTCAGTGTCCTTACGACGAAATAGCAAACTTGAAAGATGTAATCCGAGATTTATGCCGACGCGGACACTGCAGAACAACCACAGAAATGCGGACAAGAAGAAAGGGCTCCTTGAAGTATCAACACGAAGTGGCACAAGCTGTCTTTTGCCGAACCGATACACTAAACGCATCACAATAATTGATTTGGCTTCTTTGAAGGAATCACTTGTCGCCGATGTACTCGTACGACTTTCCGAACACAGATAGCATTTATTGGTTCACTTCGAATTCGTTGTCACGGATGATACACAATTTAGCACTGAAATCCACGGCAGCTTGCAAGCCGCAGTACACACGAAGCTAGGTCACGAAGTAGGTATTCTGGGATCAGTGTTGCTCGATGGTTCCATGAAAAAACAACGTCAAATGGCTGAAAGGATCACGGCTTTGGCCCAAATATTGTCACGAATGAAGATGACGAGATAATGAACAGTGAAGTGAAAATAAAGGTTTTATCACCTAACTTCTGCCAAAGAAGCAAAAACGAGCGTGGAGGCAGCAGAAAAGCGGGCGGCGATTTTGCGGCCTAACAGCAAGCCAGAGCGAAACAGACTCGACTCGAGCGAAACTGACTCGACTGACTCGACTGACTCATCTGTGGGTGACTATCGCGAAAGTTCGTCAAAGAAGGTTCGAGAGTCACACGCTCGGGGCGAGCATGAGCAGACACTTGCAAGAGCAAGAAAGCAGGACAAAATTATCAATGTTAAAGTCAAATTTGGGGGTTTTACGTGCCAATCCAACGACGGGCATCTGGCACGCCCCAGCGGAGGACTGAGGATTAGTTTGGACCACCTGGGGATCTTATGACGTGCAACCGAAACCCCGGTTACACGGCGCCTTCTCCGCAATAAGTCTCCGTCAGATTGCGGGCACCTCGGCCGGGATTCGAACCCGCCACATGGGGATCCGTAGGCCGGTTCTCTCGCCTCGGAGCCACCGAGGCGGCAAAATGATAAAAGTTACGTCCAGAGCAAGAATAAACGGGAATCTTTATAATGTCCGTGAGCGAGCGTTGCTTCCTTAGCCCTGCGGGCGGAAATACAGCCGCAGCTTTAAAGTATATATATATAGGGCAAAAAAACGCACTTTAGACGTTTGTTTGGAGTTTTTAAAACATACTACTCGTAAAGTTCGCCGACGTTTTCGCTTGAGACAGACTTTGTTCCAGACTTTTCAAGACAGTCTTGAAAAAGGTCTCTCTCAGGACGAAACGTCAGCGAACTTTACGAATAATATGTTTTAAAACTCCAAACAACCGTGTCAAATGCATCGTTATGCCGTATATATTTTTCGGCATCCTGCGCAGTATATATGTATATAGATATATATATATATATATATATATATATATATATATATATATATATATATATATATATATATATATATATATATATATATATGTTGAGAAATTGGTAAAGGAAATTTAATAGAGGATGAGAGGAAAATGCGGCCAATATGAATGGCGGTACAGCATTCAATAAGCGCCCGTGCCGAGTGCGCGCTTGGTTGTTGTATTTAAGGCCTTTATTGAGCCAAGGGATTACACCAGGATCAGAAGTCCGGTACGACGCGGCCGCAGCTTTGGAGTGACGGCTAACTCCCTGGATGAAAAAGGGGAAAGGGGATGAGGGCTACACCAAAGTTTCTAGCCCGGTTTGCGACACAAAGTCGAGGAGTGAGGTCAGAATTCAAGTCCGGCGCTCGCAGTCAGCGGGGGTGCACCCATTCGCCGTAAGAAGTTGGGCGTTCGTCGTCGCGCAGAAGTGACCAGGCTGCGGTGCGTTATGCTAAAAATGCTGCCCAGTCCCAAATTAAATGATGAGGCTTGGGTAAGGACTCCGGGTGCTTGCAGCGCTAGCAGCTGGGGTTCGGGGTAAGATAATATGGATCAGTTTTGCGTTTGCTGTTGGTATCTGTGGTGTTAAAGGTTCAGGTGAAATCGCCGAAGAAGGAATTCAGTCACACCATGAGCTTTGATCAAGATTATATATATATAAAGAAGAAGAAAAATAAGAAACGTTCTAGTTATACACAAATGTACAAATCAGAAGCTGTCCCACTTTCAGTGCGTCCTTGTGTGGTTGCGGGTCTTGGTGCTGTCTGGTTTCCAGCAGAGCTTGGTTGTTGGTGAGTGATGTTCCCTGATAACACTTGGTGTTGGTCTGGGATACTCCGCTCCGGGACACCGCCGAAGTTGTTGATGATTCTCACCAGCGGCTACTTCGGGTCGCTGCCGAATGCCTCATTCATGCAGGATGTTGACGCTTTGGTTGTTCACCACCAAGTTGATGTTTCACCTGACAGGAGCACCCTCGGGACGTCGCCGTGTGTGCTTCCACCTTGACGGGTTACGGCCGAACAAAAGAAACCTTCTTCTTTCTCTTTTCCGCCCACTTCCCCTCGGACGTGCTTCCTTGACCTTTTCCTCTTCTGCTCCATTTCTCGTTTAGAGCACGACATTTACCCCTCCTCCAGGTTTTAGTCGTACTAAATTTGCACACCACGTTAATGCATCATCCTTTTTTTACGTTTACGTCCCTGTGTTGGTTCACCAGTTTGCGAATCACTTTCACACCCTGAACGTTTTATATCTGGCCCGCACCCAGTTCACACATTTCAGGCACACCAGCACATCAGATACATTTCAACTGCCGAAACTAAAACACTTTTATCCATTACTGTATCACGGTATTCTTCCATCATGCGTATAAATATTATCATATCTAAAACAAAATGTTGTTTCACGCTACTCTTTTGTGTTGTTCAAACTCTGCTCAAGTAGTCCGCCCCGATATTGTCTTTGCGTTTTATATACTTTATCCTAATGGTAAACTCTTGCAGAGGTAAACTCCACCTCATTACCCTCGCGTTGTTGAGTTTCGTCTTATTCAAATATTCTAGCGGTTGATGGTCCGTCTCAACAGCCAATTCCTTTCCGTACAGGTAAATAGCATATTTACCAATTGCCCACACGAGTGCGAGGCATTCACGTTCTATAGCCGCGAAGTTCTTTTCGCTCGCGCTAAGTTTTATATTGCCATATAACACTGGGTGCAGCATGCCTTCGTGCTATTGCAGCAGCACTGCTCCCAAAGCTTCGTCTGATGCATCCTTACGCAGGACGAATTGCTTAGACACATTGGGCGCTAACAAAATGGGTGGTTCTGCCAGCCTTCTTTTAAGCTCTTTGAAGCTTGTGTCATGTTCAGAGAACCATTGTACTGTGTTACTTTGTCCCTTCCTTGTGAGGTTAGTAAGTAGGGGCTGCTATCTCTGCATAACGGGGTATGAACTCTATATATTACCCTGTAAGACCTAGAAAGGCTCGCACCTGTTTTTTGCCGTTGGTGCCGATGCTTGTTGACCTAGAAATGGTCAACAAGCCAATCAACAAACCCATACCAAGCTTGTGACCTAAAAATGTTATAGCGTCAAACCCAACCTCGCATTTGTTTGGCTTAAACGTGAGACGACTCCTCTGGAGACATTCAAAAATTTGCCGTAACGTTTGGCAGTGATCTTCCCACGAGTCAGTGGCCACCAAAATGGCGTCAATGTAGTGATGTACATTGGGCACTCTCTCCAGGACGGACCTCATCAACTTGGTAAACAGTGCAACAGCCGTCTTCAGCCCGAAAGGCATAAACCGGATTTGGTAAAGGCCAGTTCTCAGTAGAGAAGGCAGTTTTCTCTTTGGCTGATTCTTTCATCGGTATCTGCCAATACCCCTTCTCTAGATCCAATTTAGAAAAAATATTTCTTTTGCCCGACTCTTGCAAACCCTACGTCCGACCTTGGTATAGGTTCAGCGTCAGCCACTAAGACTGCGTTCAATCGCTGAAAGTCAACACACAGCCTATTAGAGCCATCAGGCTTTTTTACCATTATCATGGGTGCGTTGTAGGCGGACGTAGATCTGTTAGATGATGCCTAATCTTAGCGTCTCTTCCAATTCTTCTTCCACCTCATCCTGAATGGCTAAAGGCAACAAATACTGCCTTACATACACCGGCTCTTCTGTCATCAATCGAAGTTTGCATTGCAATGCATTTGTTCTGCCCGGTACGTCAGAGAATATATCTTCAAACGCCCAATCGCGTCAGCCAGATCTTACTTTTGCTTTTGACTTCATTTAGGATTGATGATCACAACCTGCGCTCCTTGTTGCCTTTTTAGACTGGGCGTCGTGATCTTCCCTAAATCTTCAACCTCATCTTGGACCACCATCACCCCACAACTTTCATTCCATTTTTCGCGACCTACGTAGTTTTGCAACGTGTTTATGTGAAACATTTTATTGTCTCCAACCAGCAGTTCGTAGTTTACATCGCCTTTTCGCCTCGCAACTTCATACTGTCCCTTCCACTGCATGGTTAGCATGTTATGATCCCTGGGTAGCAGTATGAGCACCTTGTCCCCTGGCTCGAACCTTCGAGCCTGGCCTTTTCGGTCGTAGAAACTTTTCTGTTTTGCTTGCGCCTCTGCCATTATCTCATGCGCCACTTCACATGTTTTCTTCAGTTTGTCCTTGAGTTCGATCACGTATCCGTATGATGTTTTAACTCCTGGTTTAATTTTTCGTTGGACCACAGCTCCTTAAGGATGGTCAAAGGACCTCTCACAATTCGCCCGTACAACATCTCAAATGGTGCGAATCCTAGCGACGCTTGTGGTGCTCCTCTATGGGCAAAGAGGAGTGCAGGGATATACCGATCCCAGTTCGTGGGTCGTTATTGGCTCATTCTCTTCATCATTTGCTTGATGGTACCGTTAAATCTCTCTACGAGCCCATTACACCTTGGGTGATATGGTGTATTTATCAACTGCCGAAAGGATAATAGGCGTCCTATCTCTTTCAGAAGATTGGAAGTGAAGTTCTTTCCACGAACACTCAGAATCTCCTGAGGTACTTCGCTCCGAGAGAACATTTCGACTACGGCTTCTGCCACCTGCGGGGTATCAATGGTTTTCAGTGCCACGGCGTCCGGGTACCTCGTGGCTACATCAACCACTGTCAAGATATATTGGTTTCCCTTCCAAGACTTCGGGGTTTTCGGTCCAATGATATCGATCGCTACCCGGTGGAAGGGTTCTTCAATTATGGGCATACTCATCATTGGGGCCTTTTTCACGGTGCCTTTTGGTATAGTGCGTTGGCACAGATCACGAGATCGTATGTAACGTTTCACGTCACCTTGCATACCAGGCCAAAATAATTCTTCCGCTACCCTAGCGACCGTGCTCTTTACCCCCTGATGGCCTGACATTATTCCATCGTGAGCCAATTCCATTAGAGTCTTTCTAAATACCATTGGTACAATGAGCTGGTGTCTCACGTCCCCGTCGCTGAATTCAGCTCGACGGAGCAACAAATCATCCTTCACTATGTATTCCGTTGTTACGTCACATCTCCATTTCCGCACTCGTTTATTCAGACTTCTAAAACACCTCTGCAGACTCTCATCCGACTTTCGCTCCCCTGTCAATTGAAGAGCGGTGACTTATAGCAGCTCTATAACCGGTGCCTTGAACTGGGGCAATTGTCTCTCTTTACTTTTGCCCGTTCTTCTTGCTCCTACTGCAAATGACACCTCGTTATGAATCTGCTCTACATTCAACGACTCCTCTTCTCCGGTTTCTTGCAGCAGTCGGTCGTTCTCAGCATGCCATGTTACGCTGTTCATTGAATTAGACGGCGTTTCGCCAAGCACTTCATCTCCCTGGTGACGCATTTTCTTTGTACTTGTGCCCCACCCTGGATCCGGGCAGTCCACTTTTCTAGCCCGTGGGATGTTACGCAGTATGAGGTCATACAGCGATTCTTCAACGCATTTGGCACGTACTTCTCTTGTGTAATAAGGTGTATCTATGTTGATTATCGCTTCAGGCATAACCTTCATGGTACCGTCAGCCAGGATAACCCCAGTGGACGTCCCTGTGAACTCCTTACTTTGTACCAGTCTCTTTCTTACTAGTACTGTGTTGGTTCCACTATCCTTAAGCACTGATACCTTAATATCACGTCACCTCCATTCGACCACCGGCATCATCATGTCGATACTGTGTACTAAGTCATCGTTGGTAACATGTTGAAAACTTCTATCTGTTATCGCTCCCTGCTGTTTCTTTTTTGTCCCTAGTTAATGCCTTCTGTCTTTTATCCACGACACACGCTGCTTTGTTCTGGGAGTGATTGGCGCACTGCCCACCTTTGTGTCCTATTTTGCCGCACTCCCAGCTTCGTACTCCTGCCTGATTTTGTCTATATCCGCTTCTACAGTCACTTCCCTTATGCCCAACCTTGCACATAAAGCATCTAGGCGATGGTCTTCGTGCTCCTCCCGTTTGTCCAATAAGCTTACTGTCCTCGCCGTCCTGTCTCACTATTGTACATCCCCCGTCTTTCATAGCATCCAGAATGCATTTTCCCTGAGCTTCCAGGTACTGGTCAGCTAGCTCTGCCATTACACGCGCTGCATTCCCGTTACGTTCTTTTAGAAAAATGGCCAGCTTAGGGTGACAGCAACTACGGAACTGTTTGAAAATTACCCTTTCCCTCAATGCCTCGAACGTCTTCTCTGTCTGCGCCATTTCGAGCCACCTATAAAAATAATTACTCAAACTAGTACAGAATCGTTGTCCGGTTTGTGCCTCGTCCGACTTGCTTCGTCTGAACGTTTCTCTAAAACCGTCTGCAGATAGTCTAAATCGTTGGAGCAAGGTTATCTTAACCTTCTTGTAGTCTAGGGAGTAAGCTGCTGTCATCATCCCGAATGCGGTTAAAGCTTCACCCACGAGACAAAGACTAAGCGACGTCGCACATTGCTCCTTCGCCCATCCTTGTCCTACCGCAACCCTCTCAAATCTATGAAACTGGGTATCTAAGTCATCGGGCTTCTCGTCAAAAGGCGGCATCAATTTCTTCAAACAAGCTCGTCCTCTTGACTGACCTTCGCCCACTCCGTCTGTTGTCACTCCACTGGCACGTTCTGTTTCCGCGAGCTTGGTCTCAAGCTCTATCATAGCGATCTCATGTGCCGCTTTCAGTCTGGCGTCCTCCCTCTCCCCCTCAGCCTTCTGCTGTTTCCTCTCATGTTCGAGTCTGGAATCTTCTCTAGCGTGCACTCTCTCTCTCTCTCACGCTTTCGTTCCTCCTCCTGAAGATGCAACGCATCCTCTTTTGTTAGTCCTAGGGTGCTTCCTAAAGCCATTAGCGTTTGAAAATCTATTTGAAACTTGGTGGGAAATGTTCACCGGAACAACTGGTTTTCCTCACTGTGCGGTTCGTATCCTGGCAGGCTCGCCAAATTGTAATGTTATAGGTTCAGGTAAAACTGCCGAGGAGGAATTCAGCTACACCGTGAGCTTTGATCAAGATATATATATATTAAAAAATAAGAAAAATAAGAAACGTTCTAGTTACACACAAATGTACAAGTCAGAAGCTGTCTCACTTTCAGTCCGTCCTCGTGTGGTTGCGGGTCCTGGTGCTTCCTGGTTCCCAGCAGAGCTTGGTTGTTGGTGAGTGATATTCCTTTGGTGTTCCTTGGTGCTGGTCTGGGATGCTCTGCTCCAGGACACCGCCGAAGTCGTTGATCGTTCCTTGGTGTTGGTCTGGGATGTTCCGCTCCGGGACACCGCCGAAGTCGTTGATCATTCCTACCAGTGGCTACTTCGGGTCGATGCCGAATGCGTCGTTCATGCAGGATATTGATGCTTTGATTGCACACCGCCAAGCTGATGTTTCACCCGACAGGAGCACCCTCGGGACGTCGCCGGGTGTGCTTCCACCTGGACGGAATACGGCCGAACAAAAGAAACTTTCTTCTCCCTCTTTTCCACCCACTTTTCCTCGGACGTGCTCCCTCGACATTTGACTCTTCTGCTCCATTTCTCGTTTAGAGCACGACAATATCAAACAAGTGACGCACGTAGGGCGCGAGGGCTCCTCCGGCACGGATCCGGCGTAGGAGTACCATCTGCGATGGCCGGAAGATCCCGTCGGGGATCGTAAACTGTCCGGGGTCAAGGTAGAAACAAGGCGGTGTCTCCATTTTTGTTTGAGGAGGCGCATCTCATCATCAGGATCGTAGGTTTTCTCATCGGCGGTAAAGTCAGGAGATGGCGGCAGCGAGAGGGAGGTGGGAGACTGCGAGGAGGGGGAGGTCGAGGCTTATTCATCTCGTCCATCCCGTCTCCGTAGGCCCGCTCGTTACCTGCGACGCCCGCGTGCCCTGGTTCTCAGCGGATACATGTGCGGATGGCGTAGTTCCGGTATAGGCCGAGGGCAGTTCGGAATACGCCCGAGACTGTGGGTCTGTGTGTCAAATGTTGCTTCTTAAGGGCATGGACGATGCAATGGGAGTCAGAATAGATCGTGAGAGTGCCGTCGCGGGCGCGAGGTCGGGCGCCTCACGCGCGTGGGTTTCGTGAGTACGTAGCGCGAGGAGCTAATAACGGGCCTCTGCAAGTTCTGGAGATAAAGGTGAGTTATGGGTCTTTGTGTACACAAAGGGGGAATCGGGGGACGTCGTGTGTTGGCGAGAAAACACTGCAGCCACCTCAGATGTACCGGAGCTGTGGCAAGCCGCGTCAGCATAAGCTATGGTGTTGGACAAATCCTGAAGAAGGCGGTTCATCTCAGCGTGCTGTTGTCTAACTAAATGCTCTCGTCTCTTCGAATCCCGTTCGAGATTCATGTTGAAAGAGGTGGACTGGAGTGTTGTGTAAGATCGATCAGTTGCCAGGGTGGCTTGGCAGGAGGGGGGGGGGAGTCGTTCTTGGTGGAGACACAGACTGGAAGGTAGCGTGCTACCGCGTGCCTGTCGGTCGTGCCACTTCTTTTTCCTTACAATATCCCCCCGGTGTTGTAAGCGCCAGTCATCCGGCGCGTTTAGGTCATGAATCTCGGAGGTAATAGGGCTTTATTCGGCTGATGTGCACCACGTCGGAGGACTTGGAGCGAAGGCAGCGGTGCGGCAGAACAGGCACGACTTCATAATTGGTTGGGGAGACATGTCGGATAACACGAAAAAGGCCAACTGCATGAGGAACTTCTCTCACTTGCCCGGTGCTCACCCGGGAACCCACAAGAGGACTTCTTCACCTATGTTATAGGCAGCGAGAGTGGCCGGTCGACATAGCGCAGTTTTTATTGTTGCTGGGACTTAAGGGTGCGGGTGCGGGCGAGCTGACGGACGTCTTTTGCTCTGGAGACAATCTCCTGTGCGTATGGTTGCATGAATTTGTCACGTCGGTAGGGTAATATCGTGTCAAGGGGTGTTAGGAGTTCGGATGCATAAAGCAAGTAGTATGGAGTGTGTCCCGTGGTAGATTGTCGTGCAGTACTGAATGCATAGGTTACATAGGGGAAGATGATGTTCTAGCTGTCGTGATGATCGGCAACGTACATTGAAACCATGTCAGCGAGAGTATGGTTGAAGCGCTCAGTTAATACATTTGTTTGTGGGTGGTAGGCACTTGTAATGCTGTGAAAATTCGAAGAAAGGCGGATGACATCTTCGAGCACGTTGGATAGAAAGGGAGTGCCTCGATCGGTGATTATGTGTTGTGGAGCTCCATGGCACAACAGTATGGAACGGAAAAAAAACTTTCCGACTACGTGGGTGGTAGCGGCGGGAAGGCACGCCGTCACGACGTAGCGCGTTAAATGGTCGATCGCGACGAGTATCCACTTGTTGTTGCAAGTGGAGTGGGAAAGGGACCAAGGAAGTCAATTCCAATGCGTTCGAATGGGCGGTGTGGTTCAAGAAGGGGTTGTCGGCAACCTGGAGGCTTTGTGGTAGGACTTTTCTTGGTCTTGCAGTGGTGGCACGCTTGAATGTACTTGCTGATGCTGCGGGTCATGCCTATCCAAAAGTAACTTCCTCGGATACGAAAGTAAGTTTTAGAAAATTTAAGGTGGCCAGCTGTAGGGCCGTCATGGTTTGCTTGAATAAGGTCCTTTTGTAGCCGGCGGAGAATCACTAAAAGCCATGGCCTTCCTTGTTGAGTGTCGCAGTTTCGCCTGAGAGAAATCCATCTCTGAGTTGAAAAATGCGGGCGCGGCGCTGAATTCGCATAGAAGGATGCGGCAAAGGACCTTTAATGCATTGAATAGTGTTCTGCCATAATGCATTGAACCATTGCTCTTCTGCAATGTTGACGGTGCTTAGGACAGCAGTTGTATCTTTGTGGGCAGGGGGTTGGAACACTGCGACTCATGGGTTAGGGGGAATCTGCAAAGGCTGTCAGCATCAAAATGTCGTTTTTCAGATTTCTAATGAATCGTGTAGTTGTATTTTTGAAGTTTTAGGGACCAATGTCTGAGTCTTCCTGAAGGGTATTTTAGTGTAGTAACGCAGCATAGTGCGTGATGACCGGTTACAATAGCGAAGTGTGTGCCATATAGGTAGGGACGGAACTTCGATATTGCCCACCCAACGGCCAAGCACTAGCGTTCAGTTGTGGTATAGTTAAGTTTACTTTTCGTTAAAGTGCGGCTGGCGTAGGCAATTACTCGCTGGGCACCAGAAATGTTTTAGATCACTACAGCATCGAGGCCATGACCACTGGCGTCTATACGAATCTCAGTGTCAGAGCGAGGAACGAAGTCACCGAGCACTGGGACAGTCGTCAAGACGGTTTTCAAGGTTTGAAAAGCATTACTTTCAGGGCGATTCCATTGGAAATCGCTGTTGTTGCGGAGTAGCGTGTTGAGAGGTTCAGCGATGTGGAAGCACCCGGATATACATTTTCTAAAGTATATGCAAAGGCCGAGAAAGAACCAAGCGTCTTTTAAATTTTTTGGGAATGGAAATTCGGAAACAGCTTGTAATTTAGATGGGTCAGGGCGAATGCCATGTGCGCTAATGATATAACCAAGGACCTAATTTTGGCAAGCTCCAAAGATACATCGTTTTGTGGTTAGCTGCAAATTGGCGGTGAGAAAGCAATTCAGCATTTCTCGTAGTTTCTGCAAGTGCTCGTTGAATGAGGCAGAGAAAACCATTACATCACCAAGGTAACAAAGACAGATTCTCCACGTGAGACCCCGTAGCACAGTGTCCATCATGCGTTCGAATGTGGCAGGCGCATTGGATAGGCCAAAAAGCATCCCATTAAACTGGTATAGGCCGGAGGGTGTAACGAAAGCAGTTTTGAGGCCCATAGAAGAAAATAATGATGATCCCTGAAGTATGTCGACGGTGTCGTTGATTCTGTGTAAGGGATAGACTTCTTTAGTGGTGATATTGTTAAGTCGACGGTAATCTACACAAAATCGCCATGATCCGTCTTTTTCTTGGTGAAAAAAGAGAAGCTGACCATGGGCAGGATGAATGCTAAATATGTTTCTTTGCAGCATATCCCTGACGTGACCGTCGACGACCTTACGTTCAGTGGGGGAAATTTTCTAAAGGTGGCTTCCAATGGAAGATGCTGTTCCGGTGTTGATGTGATAAGAGACTAACGAAGTTTGAGCTAGAGGACGGCTACTAAAATAAAAGAGATGTTCATACGAAACAAGAATCTTTGTTAGGGCTTCTTTCTGATGAGTAGGCAAGCTAGAGCCTACCATTTTAGCAACTTCTGTGGCGGTACATTGGGCAGTTGACGGCAGTCTCGTATGTGTGAGTTCGGAGAGCGTTGCAAGCGTGGTATAGTAATGAGACGTTAGAGTGCCCAAACGCGCACCACAAGGAACAATTTGCGTCTCAGCAGATGTGTTGGTGACGAAAAGAGAAACCTCTCCTTGAGTTGTTGTGGCGATGCAGTAGGAAAGAATAACTGACTTTTTGCGACAAAGCTGGCGATGCGTTCAATAGGACCAGTGGTGCTTTTGAATGGACGGTCCGGCACGAGTGTGATAGAAATAGCAGAAAGAGGGGTGCCATGGGTGAAGTTTCGTACGCTTCGTGATTAGTCTGCCGAGTGTTCAAGTAGAGTTCGCGACTGGCGCAGTCAATGAATGTCTCTGTGTCCGACAAAAAATCCCATCCCAAAATGACGTCCACAACACAATTATCAAGTAGAGTAAAAAAAATTATATAAGAGGTGCCTTTGATAGAAATAGGTATGTTCCAGTATCCAAGAGGTTGCACAAGTTCACTGCTTCCCATGAGTAGAAAATGTCCAGCGGGTGGAGGGGTAAGCACATTGTGTAAACGGCGGCGAATTCGATTACAAATGCAGGATTTTGCAGCACAAGTGTCGACTAATGCGAAATATTTCTCTTCTCCAATGTAGACGGTGATAATTGTAGGGACAAGGTAAGGAGGATTTAGGACCTCCATTGTTAAGACTGGCTGCGCTGCTTACTTTGACGACGGAAGTGCGGCGGTAGTGGCAGTGAATGGCGAGACAGAGCGGTTTCGGCGAGTATAGGGGAGGATGATCGGCCACGTCGCACTTCAGCATCGGAAAAAGAACGTGCGTTGCGATGGTCGTCGAAATTGCGGCGGTCGCTGGAACTGTTATGGTTTTCGACATTTCGGCGCGTGTCATGATCGTCAGAATGTCAAGTTTGATTGTGTGGGATGTGACTGTAGGCTTCGGCATTCATGCGGCGTCGGCAGTAGCGGATGAAATGACCTGAGGCGTGTCAGTAGAAGCATACCGGACGTTGATCTTCAGTGCGCCATGCCTCTGTCCGCCGGGGTGATACGTAGCGTGGGGATGGAATGGAGACGTTGTCAGAACTTTGCAGAGCGCAAATGTGTGAAGAGGACTGGTGTTATGAGCAGAAGGGTGGCGAGGAAGTCGATGGTGCCACGCATGTGGAAGGCGACGAAGAA
Organism: Ixodes ricinus; assembly: GCA_037355805.1. Classification (NCBI taxonomy): domain Eukaryota; kingdom Metazoa; phylum Arthropoda; class Arachnida; order Ixodida; family Ixodidae; genus Ixodes; species Ixodes ricinus. The sequence goes on from JAZHYW010012078.1 coordinate 47,191, forward strand.
ATAGGACTAAGGGCCGCACGAAGTTCGTCTTTGACTACCTGCTCAATCTTAGGCGCCTCGGGTTGCGAGATTGAGGAATTGGCTGAGAGGCGCAGTGACCCCAAGAAGTCGCGTAGTTCGTCTCGAATTATTCGCCTGATGAAATTGGGAAGGTCGGTGCCGGCAGTTGTAGTTGAAACTTCAAGGAGCCGTTCAAATCTGGTCTTGGAGATCCGACCACTTTGAACGTCTTCATAATGCTTGCATTCTGCAATGTGCTGCTGCACGGTCTCAGGTGACATGGGTGCGACGATGGAAAAAAGCTCCTGGGATACTCTTTTGAAGAGGTGCTTGATTTTTTTCGTCCTCCGTCATAGCTGCGTTAACACGTCCGCAGAGGCGAAGGACGTCCTAGATGTAGGACGTCGATATTTCGGAGTGGGCTTGGTACCTCCTGGAGAGTTTGTCCCGCAGTTGTTGTCTTCTCCGTTCAGGCGTGCCGAAGACGTATGCGAAGGCGGTTTTGAACGCATCCCATGAATCATTTCTTCCTCGCGATTGTCGTAATGTTCGAGTGCGGTCCCATGAGGAAAAATACGACATGAGCGAGTTTGATGGTGTCGTCTGAACGATTGTGTTGGCTCACCCGGTCGTACATTTTGAGCCAGACCAGAGCGTCGTCGTCCGCTGACCCGGTGAAATCCTGGGAGTCCGGTTGGCGATTTTTGACTGTTGACTGTTGAAGTGTTGGTAGGGCGCTGGTCTCTTACATTCCCGTTGTCGTCGCTCATAGTTCATAGTTATGACAGTTGACCGTCCGCTGCACAGCTCCAGGTCGGAATTACCAGATGATCAGGTTGGGGATCGTTAGCGCACCTCCACCAAGTGTTCAGACATACGTAAAGGAGATTTAGTGGAAGATGAGATGAAAATGTGGCCATTATGAATGGCGGTACAGCATTCAAGAAGTGCCTGTGCCAAGCGCGCGCTTGGTGACACCCCTGCCTGTGTGTCGTGCCACTTCTTCTTCCTTAGAATATATATAATATATATATATATATATATATATATAAATATATATTACAGCTACGTATATATATATATATATATATATATATATATATATATTATGTTATACTCTGACACATTTCGTGTACACATTTTGACTCATTTTCTGTTCAATATGTCAGTTGTGAAGTTTTCAAAATCCTTCGGAAGGATGAAAATTTGTGCAACACTGACCCTTCCTTTGAAGGTTTTCAAACGTAAGTACAAAACACACAAACACAGATTTATCGTGAAGCCCTGTAGAAATAATTATACAGTAAACCAAACGAATTATAGGAGCAGAATAGTCAAAACAGTGGGCGTTTCAAAACACTACCGCCAGTATCTAAGGTCCTTACCAATACACCTCTCACCTTTTTTTCTTTGTGTAGAATATGAGTGTCCCCCATTTCGGTGCACGCTAATTCTGATTGTGTTATACGTCCTCAAGATGAGGGACGAGTGGAAGGCAGTCAATTGTTTAGCGGTGAAGCAGTGGAATTTTGATTTTTACGTACTCGGGTCCCTAAGGATTCTCAAAATGGACACCAAAGCAGCGTTTGCAGAGTTCAGTCTACCTCCGTGTACTGCAGTTGGTACTGCAGTGGACGCCATGTGCGTGGCCTTGGGCTTCAGGCAGGTTCTGTGCCTTCCCTAGTCACCAGCTTGGAGACTGTAGTCACCTGACCGTAACCGGAGACACGATTGGCCTAAAACGCGTAAAGCGTCTATTTCGCTGTTAGTACCACATGAACAGGACAGCTGCACGAAGGCTAGTTTTGGATTTTAAGGAAACTGCCGAGCCCAAAAGTAAACCAAAGACGGGAAGTTTGAGGATCCTGTGTTTTACGCGGCTGTAAGACCGTTCGTCAAAGGACAATTTGGCACACGTCAACTAGTAGCAGGGCTACTCTTCACATAGGGAAATTCGCCTTAGGGCGATTCGTCACTATGATGATTCGTCAAACTATTAACAATTTGTTCATATATTTGTTGCATTTCTGATGTTTATCGAGCATAGTCCTTCTGAGTGAGTGCCATTACCAGCGACCCATTCCGCGACTTAATTATCCTTTCTCAACAAATAAATCTGACTTTAACAAATTTCAAATACACACTGGCTAATCATGTCTTGTCCACAGGAATCTTGACCCCTCTCGGTGTAACTAATGGAGAAAATGAATGACAAGGGGCTAGTCAGTGTTAGGTTGTTGCATGAAACGTGTCGATCGAGCGTGCATAGCCCGTGTAGTGCACGTGGACGAGCTCATTATCTCTGTGTCGTGAATGCGCAGTCTGTGTGGCGCACGCGAAGTCTGCGTCGCGCATGCGCGGTAGCGGTGTAACGTTCCTGAAAGTTTTATATTCTGTTTTCGGCGTAAACTATAAGATTGAGCAACCCAAAATAAAACAAAAGACTAAAGTTTCAAAAGAGGACACCGCACAAAAGCTGAGTAGCAAAGGCGACTGTACGCTAAAAAAACTAGTACGCGGGCAACAAGACCTTCAAATATTATCTCCGGTTTTGCTACGAGTTGTCGCAGTGACGAAATGCCCTATAACAAGCCGGCAACAGCCAGGAGGCTCCAGCAGAACGAGAGCCCACGGTTATACCCTGTCTCCTCGTGACCTGGGAAAGGGTGAACGATAAGCCCCACATTGCGCACCGACGGCTAGGATACCCTTAGCGAAAACTAGGATGTTTGAAATATACCACATTCTAATTTGAGTGTATTTGAAGTACAGTTCATAATTGTAAGTACACAAAAAATAGACCGAAAATAGAACCTTCTTTTTTTTTACTTAGCACTAAAATATATTTCTGGAAATCTTCAATACCTTTATACCTTTCTTTAAACTACATTTGAAGTTTCCTTTTTGCGTTCTGAAATAGGTAAATACTAAATTAGTAGGCGCAAAATACCTTTCACATAGAAACCATAGAATATGTATTTATTTCATGCAAAATATACTCCAACCCCATTAAAAATGCAGCAATAAAAAATATGTGCAGAATACTCTTAATATACCTGGAAATCGTAAATACTGTACCTTTTTTGACTGCAATACTTTGGTACTGTACTGTACTGTAGTGGTACTGTACAGTGCTGGTACTGGTACTGTACTGTACTGGTACTGTACTGTACTTAATATACCTGGAAATCGTAAATATAAGTACCTTTTTGACTGCAATACTTTGGTAGTTTGTCTTCAACCACCAAACTATTGAAAAGCTCGCCTATCAAAAGTTCACTTCAAGCAAATGTGGAGTACATGCACTGGAGTGCCTAAATACAACGTTCGGTTAGTTTATCGATTGATTTGTGCAGCATCGCACTGATAAATCAACCCAGTTTATGCTATTGTTTCCTTTTTCCTATCAAGAACACACCTGATGTGTTTCTTGCACACGAATCACAAACGGGGTTCGGGAACTACAACCTCAACACTGGCTGATGCTGTAAAGCTTTAGCAAGTGCTGTGAACAAATTTGTTTAGCGTGGTTGTGTTAGCGGAATGTTAGTTCTCTGAATGTGTATACTCACCATTGTACGTGATGTGAGTAGTGGCCTTAATATAGTGACGTTAATAACCATATTAAAAAGTCAACTAGTAAAGAAAAACGAAATAACTATTCTAAAGTGAAGGAAATGCCTTGACTCGCTTCGTCCTCGGTGGTGCTAGGCAGATAATCAATAACATTTCTTCAAGGAGCCGTTATTGCTGATATTGTTTTAGCGACTCCGCCGAATTAATATTAGTTGTACCAATGCTTTTTAGTAAAAGATACAATCCACAAACTTCAAAACACTGTTTCCCCTTTGACAGACTCCCGTGGAGAGGATCAAATACTTGGAACATTAGTAATTGCAGAGGTGGTCCCGGCCAGATGATTACCTTCAATACGTAGGCTATATAAGGCTCTAAAGCAGTCAACGGGACTGTGATTCAAATGTTCAGTGCGTCATGGTGTTTGTGTTTGTGTCTGTTCCTAATACGTAGTTGTGGAATGTATTTAGTAGTGCCTTCAAATACCACAGGGGCACCATTTACTAACAAAATCCCCCAAAAATTGTGTAGCCGGTTTTTAATACACAGATGGCATCTTTGGGGTGAAGGAATCATATTTTTGGTATGCTGTGTCTAAAATATTTCCTAATTAATATTTATGATATATTTTGAATATCTTACGCGCGTATTTCGGAAGTGGACAAAAAAATACAGGATGAATACAAAATTAATATTGATATTCATTATATTTCAACTTCGTTTCAAGTACGGCCTCTTTTTGCTAAGGGCATGCGCTAAGTATACAAGCGCCACACGCACATATTGAAGCATAAGCCTGAAACTTCTCCGATTGGCCCGTCAGTGCCGTCGCTTCCGCCGTACTGGCATGTCATGCGATCGCGGCCGCCTGGCCTACCCAGTATTTCTCGCTTCTAACACTAGGCTAAGCGGCGCCACCAGAGTAATATCTCACGTTTGAACAATGCAGCCGCCACTCCCAAACATACACAATGTTTTTTTCTTCAGTCGCTAGATAGCACCAAACCAAACAGCATAGCAGGTTTCCTATGACAAATAGCCCTATGTGACGAATAACCCTGCTACGAGTTTCCCTATTACGAATTGTCTTTCGACGAAGTCCCGTACGCCGTTTTACGCCGTATAACCCATTTCATAAATCGAACTGCACAATTCATCGCAACTTGTTTAAAAAATGGTATAGCTTTGTTTCATACACACGGCCCGTGCGAAAAAAAAAGAACCTGTTATTAGCGAGCTCATAAGTTTACGGCGCAACTTATTTGTGGCAATTATTTTATTTATTTTCATTCGTAAGGTTAGTTTTTATCGCTGTCATCAATAAACAATCTGGGCACCACGGTGAGGACAATGGAGTAGTGGGCTCGATGTCATGAAGCTATTATGTGATGAAGCGAATCACGCCTCACCAAATGTTTATCGCCATTGCACGCATTGTCTTAGAGCGTTAGCTATTACTGGCTGAACCAATCGAGAGTGAATGCGGCGTGACTCTGCGCATTCAATGCGAACGCATTAACTGTCTCATGGAGCTAGCCGACGTCATGAGCGTTCAAACCATGAAAAACGGCAACTTAATGATGCCACGCGCAAAGCTAGCCAACAGGCACCTTATACACTCCAGTCCTATTGGCTGGCGCGCGTCGACGAGGATCCCATTTGCCGTTGCGCGTAACTTTGTGTGGTGTCATCCTGACTGTGTTTCCACACTGCTGTGTTATCACTAATCGCCACGTTCGCTCGGCTTGTATCCGTTGTACGGCGCGTGGCAATATATACAGCGCATGAAAAAACCTGGCGGTTCGTTCTGCTGGGAACTACGTTGCTGTCTGTTTCTTCCTCGCGCCGCAAGGCACACGACAGATTGAACAATCGCTCATCCGATGGCGCTGCGTGTCCGGCGAGACAGCGGTTCCACCGTTCTACGCCCAGAGGTCAGCGCGTTGTACGCCGCTGCTTAAAGAAGCGAAGCGAAGAGCGGCGTGCGTGCTTTCGCATTCACAACTCATAAGGAGTGCCTAGGTGTACCTCGAGCCTTTTTAATGTGAAAGTATTAACTCTCCCATGGAGCGAAGCCGGCGTTGTCTGCGGCGAAACACAGCACCAAAACTTCATCTGTAACAGTGAAATCGGCACCTCCATTCCCATTGGCCGAGCAAAATAGCACCTAAAGTCCCATTGGCCAAAAGCGTAGCAATGCAGATGCCTCGTCACGGAAGCCGGTGGAGCGGTCAAGGTCAAAGCGGACGCGCTTCAGAAATAAAACACAAAGAAAAGCGCTGCAATGCAGATGCATCGTCACGGAAGCCGTGGAGTTGGCGGGGTTCACCACGCCTGCGCAGTGGAGGAGTGTGACGTCACCGCCGGAGCGCCGTGTGAAAAAGAAACACCTGGCGTGCTGCTTGTAGCACTGCGCTGCGCGTATACGCGCAGCGCGTTCCTACAAGCAGTGCGCCACGTGTTTCTAAGACTAAGACTAAAACTTAAGACGTTTGAAATATACCATATTCTATTTTGAGTGTATTTCAAGTACAGGTCATATTTTTAGGTATACTAAAAATATGCCGAAAATATACATTTTTTTATTTAGTACTAAATATATATTTTTGAAAATCTTTTCAAAATACCTTATTTAAACTACACTTGAACGCACTCTTCATGCATTCTGAAATACGTAAATACTAAAATTAGTGTGGCACAAATACATTTTACATAGATTTCTGAAAATAATATTTTTATTTTATGCAAGATATACTCCAACCCTAATAAAAATGCAGCGATCAAAAATATGTGCAGAATAGACTTAAAACCTGCTGGAAATTTTAAATATTTCGTTATACTCCAAGTATCATTCTGACTGCAATTACCTGCATACAAAATAAATATACTTAAACTACCGAAGTATTGAAAACTCGCCTATCAGAAGTACACTTCAAGCAGATGTGGAGTACACTGTAGTGCCTTAATACAACACTTTGATTAGTTTGTCAATTGAGTTGTGCAGCATCCCACTGATAAATCAGCCCGGTTTATGTTATCGTTTTCTGTTTTCTATCAAGAACGCACTGAATGAGCTGCTTGCACATCAATCACAAACGGGATTCGGGAACTACAACCACAACACTTGCTGATGCTGCAAAGCTTCAGCAAGTGCTATGTGCAGATATGTTTTGGCGTGGTTGTGTTAGCACAATGTTAGTTCAATGAATGTGTATACTCACCATTGTACGTGATGTGAGTAGTGACTTTCATGTAGAGACTTTAATGACTTAGTGACATTAATGACTATATTAAATCTTCAACTAGTAACGAAAAGCAAAATAACTTTTTAAAGTAGAAATACTGCCTTGACTCGCTTCGTCCTGAGTGGTGCTATGCAGAGAAGCGTTTACTTTTCTTCTGGGAGCCGTTTTGTGGATGTTGTTTTAGCCACTGCGCTGAATTACTATTAGGTGCTCCAATGCTTTTTATTAACACATATCGTCCACGAACTTCGAAAGGACGTTTTCCCTTGACAGACTCTCGAGAAGAAGATCGAATAATTGGAACCTTAATAAGTGCAGAGGTGGTCATCGGCCAAATGATTACCTTCAATATGTAGGCCATATAAGGCTCTGGAGCAGTCAACGGGACTGTGATTTAGGTGTTCAGTGCTTCATGCTGTGTGTGTTTGTGTTCGTTTCTAATGTGTGGTTGTGGGATGAATGAATTAGTACCTTCGAAATACCACACTTACTAAAAAATAAAAAAATAAATAAATAAGTAGCCGGTTACTAATGCACACATGACATCTTGAGGGTGAAGGAATTATATTTTTGCTATATTTAAAACATTTTCTGAATAATGTTTACGATATATTTTGAATACCTTACGCGCATATGTCATATGTGGACTAAATATTACGGATTGAATTTAAGATTAATATGCATATACAATATATTTCAACTATGTTCCAAGTACAGTCTCTTTTTGCCAAGGGTAGGAATGCTTTTGCTTTCATACACATGAGCAGTCTTAAGTGTCTTCGTGTTTTTTTTCGGTGCTTCATTATTTTAGACGAGGATACCAAAGGCACAAAAAAGACGACCGCCGTGACGGTGAACTTTTGCCGCTGTTCGATTGGCTACATTGGATCGTGGGTCGGCTCTGGTCGGAATCGTCAAGCACGAAGTTGGAGGCGAAGCTTCGCGCGGCACGCCGATTGGACCTGCTCGACAAAATTGCAAAGACGTCGTCACGACTGTCCAGAATGTGCTTGTCACAACCTTTGGCCCCAACTTTGTGTTTCACGAGTCCAGGGAACGATTGAAAATGGATGTGGCTTGAACGTCGGCTCCTATCCATGGAAGAGGTGTGTGGGAGGTTTGCTCGCATTTCTGGCAAACGACTTGAGATGCGCAACATGGCCGGGGCTCCCGGAACCATTCTTAACAGTGCAAACAATTTCAACGTCACGCTGCGCGCAATCGGGCCTGCGCGGGAGCCCTATACGAGACAGAGCTCCTACCAGCAGATTAGCGAAACCCCGGCACAATTTCGGCCCCCTTCCTGGCATTGTTTAGACACTTCTCTCGCCTTCCACCGCGCTCTTAAGGCTCGTGGCTTACTTGTAAGTCAAAGTTTAGTCGAAGCATAAAAGACACGCAAACACTTGCACACAGGCTAAAAGCGTATTGTGACGGTGCCCTTTCGGGGCCAGATTGCATTAACAGCGCAGAACACTCCCACAGTGTGACGCGGAGAGCCATGACACCGCGCTTCTGGAGTTTTTTGGTTTGCGCCGTGGGCTCGTAGCCTACGCCGCACTCTGAAGGCACAGACATTCCACCTCCCTCCACTAGCTCCTCCTTCCGGGAGCACGACTTGTATTTACCTGTTTTTGCTCTCCCTCACTCAACCGCCACTGTCCCAAGAGAGCAAGTGGTGCTTTTCGAAATCTGTTGTTACTTTTTACAGCGGAGCTGTTCAGGGCTAGTTTTCCCAGTATCGCGTCTGTCGGCAAACAAATTTTACCCAAAACTCTGGACAGCTACCGCCATAGATTAGCAACGGCTCAACCAGAAAAACGGCTCGCCGGTTGTATGGTCGCCGCCATCGCTTAATTATGGCGGGAACCTTTCCATCCTTTCCACTTTGGCTTACCAACTTGCGGCCGACCATTACTTCATTCCCACCATAGTGCAGCTTTGCTGGTCTTCCTTCGTCACCAGAGTGGAAAGGCTGAACGTTTTTTTACCGAGAGTCACCAATAGGGGCTTCGCGGCAAACACCAAACACCGGTAATATACCAAAAATTCGTAGGACCACGTACCACAATGTAGAGAGACGACGTCTCTTCCTTCTGCTGCGTGCACATTTTCATAGATATATTTTGAGAGCGTACATCCTGAATGCCCCTCGTACGTACACGGACTCCAAATACTTTTCTTCCATTCGGCTGTTCACCTCAAACAACTATGTATTCTTCTACACGTTTTTCACTGCACTCCGCTTACCGAAATGTACAACGAGGGCCCCGATCACCACTAGTACCAGGAAAAGAAGCAGGCAGAGGTACCCGGCAAATATTATCACCCTCCTCCTGAAATATAACGATAAATGAAAAAAAAAACTATCAACATGATATATCACTGATGCATCAAGTTTTCAGGCACATGCTATCAAGTCTTATTAGGCTGGAAATACGAGGGCTCGATCCCAGAATAAGCACGCGGATTCAAAGCAGAAAATAGCACTATACAAAGAAATAATTATAACCAACAAAGTTTAATAAAAAGAAAACGGTCGATGTCCTTGTATGAACGCCCCAGTGCCACCAAGGAGGTTCATTTTACCAGTATACGATTTGCGTCGCGGTGGTGATGAAGAGCAACGCTGCATACCGAAACGTACAGATTTCGGGAGTGACAATGAAAGCCCATAGCGGCAGTTTTGACCGAATAATCGTCGTACCCCTTCCCTTCAACCAAAACAAGATGACGTAGACGACCGCTTCTACAGTACAGACTATTGGGCCTGTATTCCTTTCCTTATAAACAGTAAACCATGTAGGGCGGCACAACCGTATTTGATGCTCTAAAACAACCAGGAAAACTCTTCGCCTCCACAAAGCTCTAACTTTCACCGAATGTCTATTTGCACTAATGAAAAGGTTAATTCACAAATTTTACTTAATTAGCCAACTGATAGTTGTGACTATCTCCCTATACTATGTCCCCCTGGCCGCATAAGTCACCTTCACAAACCGTATAAGTGTAGTTTTCACGGCTTTTTTTAATCAAATCTGAAGGAATAAAAAAGAACATATATATGTATATATATATATATATATATATATATATATATATATATATATATATATATATATATATACGGGGTGTTTCACGAAGGTGGACAAATTTGATATTGCGAAAACTACGAGTCGCACCAAAAAAAAGCTTGTGTCGTTTTGGTCCTGTGCCAGGGGCCTTTTTAGGAAAATTATTAAAGTCCAAGATAACTAAGTTGTTAATTATTTTTGCGTAATTAACTTTTTTAATATTGAGTTTAAGGGCATGGTTTCAATTAGAAAATTGCTCAGCACCGTCAAAAAACACTAAATCAACAAATTGCAGAACGATAGAAAGCAGGCGAAGCATTTACGGCTTTCTGAAAAACCGTACAAATTCGACTGGTTTTTAGTTTCGGTTTGTTATCGGAGCGCATCTCCGCCCCGGCAGCACCGCGCCACGTGG
>JAZHYW010012078.1:62500-67422 GCA_037355805.1 Ixodes ricinus
AACGTCATCATCATGGCCCCCTTTTGCTTGTGTTTACTTCTCCGGGCGAGCGTAGCGCATGACATCAGCAACGTTGCCTCTCGGCGCTCAGAGGGTGTCCACGTGATTCGCGTAACGCGCCTGCGCGGGGCGCTTCTTGTCGGGCCCCGCTACCGCCGTCTTCAGCCACCGTCGCCGTCTCACTGTTTGTGATGCTACGGACACGACGTGCGCAGACTTATGTCGCAGTTGTGCGAACGTCTTCGAATGCCGTAGACGCCAGAGCAGCGAGTTCAGTGCAGACGACACTCGCGCCTGCCACGCCCGCCCCAATCCTGTCCGTCGTTGGGCCGAGGATCACGTGACATCTCGTACCACGTGATGGTCATATACCCGCTGGCGAGGCCAATGTTGCCGGGCGGAGCAGAAGTTTCGGTTTCGATTTCCGCTCGTGTTTCAGGTAGATTTAAAAATATCTATCCCATATTTCGTGAAGCAAACGACGTAGTGTCCTTTACTAGGTTTTTTTAATTCGAAATCACTCATTATGCCAAAAATCTTCGGAATTGAGCGGAGGTTGCCCTTTAAGCACTAAATCAAGTATTTTTTAGGAGGTTCATAACGCCGGGGACAGCATTTTACGGGGTTCTGCTTAAGCTCAGCTCGATTTGGACGCGTTCCTAGATTTCAGTTTCCTATCGGAGCGCATCTCTGCGCCCGCGGTCCTACCCCGGTGGTCGCGGCGCGGCCACCCCCTCGCCTCCCTCGTAGAATGAGAGGGAAGTAGAACGGATGTGTGTTGCGCGCCTCAGGCACTGAAGAGCAGGAGCCGCGAGCCCGCGGGCCTGCGCGTAGATGCGCTCCGATAAGGACACCGAAATCTAGACACGCGTCCAAATGGGGTTTTTACAGAACGCCGTAAAATACGGTGTCGCGACTTTGTGTCAACCTTCTAGAAATAGTTTAGTTTAGTGGTTTTCGATTGATTGCATCAGCAAGTTTCCAATTGGAACTATATGTCTATTTGTACTAACCCAAAGTTCAATTAACGAGTTTGTCTTAATTAGCCGACTGGACAGTTGCGACTAGCTCCCTATACCTATGTCACCCCTGGCGGTAGAACTGACCTGCTCAAACCGCATAAGTGTAGCTTTCACGGCGTTTATAAAGAAATCCTGAAAGTAATACACAGGTAACGCTGGTAGGATCCTACCGGAAAAAGTCAAATAGGCAAGTGGTTGTTATCCTTCTACCGGGAGCGGTATTTTTATACAGGTAACCAGAATTGCGCACCGCTGCCCTACAACCATGAGCGATGGACTGCACGGGCAGACCCATATATTATGCAGGTATTCCGGGCATTTTTAAATTTCACTTGCCATTCTCATGAATGCCCATCTTTATAGGCTCTTAAGAATCCCAAGTAAGCACACAAGTGGTATTTCTACGTGACCACAGGAAGCAACGGTTGTAGCTTACAAGGAACGTCTCAAGACCTCCGAAAAACAACGCAGTGTCGGTGAAACCTTCTTTTGTCGGAGTTTTTGCGGACGACGTAAGAATTACTCATTTCATTTAGGCGCGCGAATATTCATGTATCCGTAAATATTCATACATTGCTAAAGTGCTAGGCTGTGTGTATATTCTTCGACAAAGATATGTCTGACCACGCAAGTTTAATTCTCGATCTGAATTTTCGTGTTTTTAAAATTGTTGAAACGACAGAACAAGTTCCTCGACTTCCCACCTCAAGAAGGCTGCTATAAGAGGACGGATGTCAACCTCGTCAAAGGTAAAATTGTTTTATTATAATTTTTAATTTTGTTTTTATAAATGTCTAAAATATTCAAGTGTTTTAAATGTTTACCTGCTTTTCATGAACGCAACCCGAAATTAAAGCCGATTAAAAAAATATATATATACATATATATATATATATATATATATATATATATATATATATATATATATATATATATATATATATATATATATATATATATATGAGTTCCGACGCTTTTGAAAGATAGAATCTGCTTAACAGGTTGAAAAGTTTCCATGGTATGGGTTAATTATTTCAATGTCAGGCTCCGTAACAAAAATCTATGGCGAAAAAGATGCAGCTCTTTTTGCAAAATCTAAGTTATCGTAAGCATCAAGAAGGCAAACTAGATAAAAATTGGGCGTTGTAGATGAAGTTCAATGCAATAAATAGAATTAATTTTAACAATATCTTTGTTTATCATATATATTACATTTAAATGTTGATGGGCTCATTTTTTTTTCTATTTTCGGAAGTCTTTAAACTGTTACATCAGTAACTTAATGCCAGCTTTTGAAGATGCGACCTAAACCCAAAGGTTTTATGCTCATTCATGCTTTTGCATAAAGGAAAATTTATGTAGGCGTACAGGACCTGTGTGAATACAGGTCCTCTATTCCCTAATAATATGAGTTAAACTGGTCAAACTGTATTGCTATTTACAGGTTTCCAGCAGGGTATTGGATGTGTCTCCATTTAGGTTTAAATGAGACAGGGGTACAAACTTACGATCAGCTAAAAACAACATAACATAACAAAGTTTAATATTTGTCACTATCTGAACAAAACTTTCAAAACACAGTGCAGGTGTACACACCGTCTCTTTTTCCGGCGATGTTGGGCCTCAAAAAACTGCTCACGTCCGAGTCCTCGGCGACTGCGAGATTGAGATAGTTAAAGTGTAGTTAATTTATTTCCGTTCATTTCTCAGAGCCGTTGAGAGGTGAACAATTAGTGAATAATTTATTCCCAGCGCCTGTCAAAAGCAAGGCGGCCTCCAGGAGAATAAAATTAAACTTTCTAGAAACCCTTACCGCCACCAGTAAGCGCTCTGGAGCATTGGGGAAATATTAGGTTGTCGGTCACTCTGGCCCAGCCAAGTATAACGTAGTCGAGCTTTTTCATGCTATATTTGGGCACGCTACCGCTCAAACTAGAGCACCGTTCTTAAATCATTGCCTTTGATGGATTCAGAGCAAGCTAACTGTCTTCAAACGTTGCACAAAATACGCTGCGTTTTTTTTTTCTTTTTTTGGCGAAGAAATAAACAGTACCAATAACTCAAGTAATTCCCGGCATAAAATAAAAAAAATACGTAGGATGTGTGGTTGATACCTCGCTTTGCGTAGCCCCTCGCGATGGCACGTTCAAAAAAGGCAGTGGACAGACGTGCAGTGATTGAGGGACTGCGATATCATGTGAGCAACGCAACTCAGCACAGGGCGCTCAACGAATGTGTGGTGTACGCAGGGACCCAATGCTAACGTAGACAACGTGGTTCTCACAGGCGGTAGAATGGTAGCAGCCGACGACGGAACAGCGACCTTCCTCTTCCAATAATGCCTCACAAGCGCCGCAGGGCACGCTCACTTTCAAGAAGGTCAATTTCTCACATACAAAATGCTCGAACAAGAGATTTTAAAAAGTATAGGATGCGACAACATTCACAGCTCGGCCTAGTACGCCTGAAATAGTGAACTCCAGTCCGGGTGACAATCCCAGTGGTGGCTCACGCCTCCAGGACGCACTCGGCCCCATACCAGCCTTCGATTGCGTGCACCACGAAATGTGGTCCAAAGATGGGAAACTCGCACCCGAGTCCGAAAACGCAGCTGCTAGATTTTTCACCTAGGTGTCGCGACTGTAAAAAGGCGACATGTAGCAACAGCGGATCTGTTATTATTATTATTGCTGCAACCGTACGTTGGCCCTAAAATAGATATCGCGATACAAAGCGTTCTCACAAGCTGCAAGTTTCGGATGCTTGGAAGGACACCAACGGCAACGGCTCGTCACCGTTGTTGGCTGCGATGAGCTGTGAGCTAGACGTTTCTCGATAACATCCTAAAAATGCCTTTCATTGTAATTGTAAACCTCAATAACAAAAAAAGATCGTAGCGAGCCGCGTGTATCTTATTCTCACTCTTTACCCAAGAAGATCCCGGCATTGCGTATAAGAACGCCGACGAAGAATCACAAACTCGAAGCGTAAATACCACGGGGCACTCCTGCATTTTCAAAAGCTGTCATGCCGAACAAAAAAAAAGTAGCACATAGCCGATAATGGAAGGAAAAAGTGCTGGTTGACCGGCAAACACAATAACAAACATGTTTGTTAATAAGTAATATAATTCGCTCTAGAATGGCTTCTCCAAGAGGATGAGCTACCGGTGGTGCAAGATGAACATTTGAGCAGGTACCAAAGAAGCAATACAAGAGGGCAAGACGTATGCTTCTTGCTCGGGAGCAACGTTAATAGATTATCGCCATCTATGTTATCGTTTCATAACTGTGCGTTCCAAAAAGCACAGCTCAAGCACCAAATAACGATCACAACGCCGCCATTTCTCCCGCAGCGGTCACTCAATTCACGTAACATTTGCTGGCTTCAATTGACCTTTTAAAGCCGAAACGAATTTGATGAAGGAGTTGCAGGTGCCGATTTCCCCGGACGCGTCGCGAAATATCACCGAAGTTAAGATGCGCCTGGGTCGGAACCGCTTGCCTGGAATCACCGCTGAGGCATGGTTGTATAAAAGCAATATTAATTGTGCCGCAAAAAACCTTGCGAACTAAAATTTTTAGAAAACATCCCGTCCCCCTCATTTTGTACTAAACTCCGATAAAGTAACTACAAAAAGAGTTTTTTTCTCCGGTTGTTTTTTTGTACGTTTCTAGTAACGTTGAAAAACGAACATATCCCGATTCAGTTACCAAACCAGCCGTCCGGCGGCGCGTCGAGCGGCGCGCCGGGCGAGCCGTGGTGAGGAGGGGGGGGGGGTACTGTCGGTGCGTGCAGCGTCTATGAGCCGTTCCGCAACTGAGCTAATCGATTGACCGTTGCTCGGGAGTGACCGTGACGTCAGAACGACGCCGAGCTCTTACTGGCTGACTGAAAAAA
>JAZHYW010012080.1:0-70981 GCA_037355805.1 Ixodes ricinus
ATTCACTTTGCAAGTGCTTGCCATAGTACCAGGACGGGCCTCGAGTGCTCTACGTTTGATATTTTCCCAGTCCTTAGTTGGGGACTAAGTGTAGTCCTCAGAAAAGTTATCCCTGACGAGGCGCGCGTGCCCATATTTCAAAGGACGAACACGAACCCGTAAAAAACGGCTCGATATGCATCCCCACGTTGAGTCTTTGAGACGCTGCTACGGTGGTGCGTTGACTATTTGACGGTTTGGCATGATGGATGCGGATGATAAAACTATCATCGCGCGTTTTCGCGTCGCCTGTCCTTGCGGCCGTTTGCACGAGTGGTACCTTTAGCGCGCCACCGCGCTTGCCTACGTGCTGCGACTCTTTCTCAACGTTTACTGAGTTAGGTGGTTACTCGTTGACGTGATTTGAATATTCGTGGTCGTTTTTTACGAATTAGACTTGACCTAGGAAAGCATTTTAGCTTGTGACGACTAATCCCCTATATAATGTCCCCTCGGTCGTATAACTTACGTGATTATGCTGCATTAATGTAGCCTTAACGGATTATACAAAACGATGCAAACTCCTAAAATAAGCATCCTACAAACATATTATAGATAATAAATTATATTTATTATTGCCGTACATTTAAGCGTGGTGTCAATGCTGCATAAACGACAGCTTTTATATTTCGTTTCGGCTTAAGGGCAGATGGCAGGTGACATATGACTCAACCTGTTTTGACTTAATCTCAGCCTACTTTGAGGCAGAAAAACGTTCCAAGTTGTTTTTGTACTGTTTCCGCTTGCTGCTCACAAAGTTTAATTCAGGAAACAATAAATCACAAGCCAACTGTCAAAAAGTATTTATGACTTTTTACTTTGGATTAAGGCAACATTTACGAAATGTCGAGATTTACCTTGTGCCCCTGAAAACTCTCCCAGGTACTATTCACAGCGTTGGCTTTCTCGCGACCAAAAATATCTAATTTCATGTCTCATTTTTTTCGAAATAAATTGTTACACACCCGTGGTCCATTTGTAGCTGCTTGTTGAAGCGAAATGCATTATTAAGCTAAAAACAACTTCAACAAAATACATTTATTGAGGTTGAGTAAACAAAGTAAGCCATGTTGTAATAACTGCCGAAAATATCTCTGACAGCTCCTACTATTTTTCCGGGAAAATATACCTTACATGTACAAAAAAACAAAGCTGTCTGAGATATCGCAGATTGGAAGCTCTTGACGTGCTCATCCACAGTTCTAAAACGCGCTTGATGTGCGTAGTCTTCAGCGTCATTCCCTTCGTAACACTGCCTTGTGAAGCCTGTCCTGGGACTCGCTCTACGATTTCCTTCTTTTCTTGCCTTCACAAAAGGAAAGGCCAGAAGGTTTGCTTTTTGTGATTCGGATGTTTTTCGTCCGGTTCAGGGTCGCGTGACGAAGCACGGCTTGTCTTCACACCAAGGGCCTCGATCACTTTTGTTCCTGCTTCTTTGCCATTGGTGTAGAACACAACTGCGTCACGTAGACAGCATGCCCCTTCGGGACGCTCCAACAAATGCGGTTTCTCGCACACCTGCACCAGATCAAGTTGTTTAAAGTGACTCAGCATTTTGGGTGCGTCCAGTGAAACACGTCCATGATATATCCGTGAAACGCCAAAATGGATCATATATTCTGTTTTATCGATGCTGCACACACGGGAAAACAAGTTGTGTTGCTTTTTTACGTTTTGAGAGCGAAAAGAGCGATTCAAACTATTCACGGTAATAAAAAACCTGAGACTCAGGAACACAGAAGGGGACAAACACAACACAACACACACAACGTCCCCTTCTGTGTTCCTGAGTCTCGGCTTTATTACCATGAATCATCACCAGCTCGCTTGTTTTTTAAGTATTATTGCAGGATTCAAACTATGTCTGGTGTAAAGTCGCGAGATTTTTAAAGGGCAGATAAGTGTAATAGGCAAACGTTTTAAATGATTTCTGTGCACTCGTTTGACTGTGCTTTGGAGGACAGGCTCCAGAAGAACCCTTCTATATTTCTCGATTAAATTTTAAAAAAAGGATGTTTGATCAATTCTGCCTAGTCCAGACGCAACCGACGCTGAGAGCTGAATGGGACCAATCCAGCCGCGTCAAAAGGGCAAGTCACTAGACCTTTTCTTTTTACGATTTCCTCGGGGATGCTAGAACTCGCACAGAAACAACGCCATGATGGTGCTCTTTGAAGCGTTGTCGGATTGGTCCCATCAGCTCCAGGGGCGTCGGCTTCGTCTGGACGTAGAAGGTGAAACAGAAATATAGGCGATAGTGCCGCGTACGTGGCTTGGAGATGTGCATATGCGCCACTACCTAGGGCGGAGGAATGTCTAACAATATTTGAGCGCAATGAAAAGCATGCTTTCAAACTGATCGACTTCTTATTTTTTAGTGATTTTAAGTGTTTTTGTGCAGGGCGTGAGCGACCAAATGGCGCGCGATCTAAAGAAGGCTAGCAGCGAGCTTCTGAATAAAGTGGTGGAACGCGGTGTGTTAGAAGATGTACTTTGCAGCGTCAAGTGGACAAGGTTGTTGCTTACGTTACCACACCTTTCAATGTACAAGCCATGCGTGCTTTGATATATCGTACGTTTCCTCTCAACCTTGTCAGAGGGTGCAAGCAGTATGAACTTGGTCAACGTGTTCTTTAGTGATCATGCTACTTGTATCATTTACATTTTATTTCTTTAAAGCAACGCCAAGAATTTTGTTTGGGATTGAGCGAATTTTAAAGCAAAGCTTCTAAATAAATAGCGTTTTGAAAAGGAAGTGCGCCGACATCTCGAAGATTTTGTAATAGCTAATAGGGAAGAGCTTCGGAATCAGAAATGGATATTGTTTAAGCAGGAAACTAAGATGGCAGCTCTGGAACGCTTTTGTTTTTAAGGTACGAAAATAAATAAAGAGGGGAGCCGGGTGTTAAACGCACTACTTCAGAAGCTGACGAGTAAGGAAAGTATTCTCCCAGTTCGTTTCCTGGACGAAATATTCAGTATAAAAAAAACGCCTTGAGGTTCTTGATACTGGAAGCAGTGATCGCCCAAAAGGTACCCACGATAAGGGAGACAGGGGCACAGAAGAATACGTAAGTAAGAAACAAGTCAGTGAGATCGTGTTTAAGGGGTACTGTCGCGGCGATAAAGGAATCATAGAACGCGCTTTTCGTAGAATATTATAAAAGAACATTTCAGCTACCATGCGCCCAAAAACGACGGCTTCCGGAGATTTATTTGCCCCTATTGCCGAGATTCGCAGACAATTTAAAATAAAAAAGTATAAAACAGCCCATCACGTTATCGGAATTTGAAAAGGCGATTCAAGCAAGATAAAGCCTGGCAAAACTCTAGGACCACACGGTCTCGGCGTTCAGTTTTACAAAGCGTTTAATGATTAGTTGGCCTCTTTCTTTGCGCTGCGTATTTAGTGAAGCATAAAAGACTAAAATGTTTACCCCCGTCCTTTTTGTACTCGATTTTATACCCAAAAATAAAAACGTCTCAAAACTTTTTTTTTTTGTATCGTACCGTCCGACCGAGACAACTTAATGCAGACTTAAGATACTGGTGAAGGTTCTAGTGGAACGTTTTCAAAGTGATATAAACGCTATCGTCGGCCCACGCCAGAACGTGTGCAATAAAAGGAGGAGCAAAGTAAACCCATGTGACGTGTCGCCCGGAGCATTCTGGTGTGTTGTGACCTTTCTGTGCGAAGAGTTGCCATGTTACAGGCCGACCTAGAAAAAACGATCAACCACGAGTCACACGAAATTATTTTTATTTTATAGTAGAACATGTTAACCTTGGGTCTATCTTGTGCGATGTCGCAGCATGGACTACCAAAACTGCGTCACTAGTCTTGTGTTAAACATAGTGTGTAAACGAGCGTATTTGCCTTTTCTCCTCAGTGCTTTTTTTGTACACCAGCAAGGAATTCGTCGACGTATCTAGACAGTTTTGTTAAATTCGTAGAATCAAAAACTTCAAAATTGTTTTGATACGTCAACAATATTTTCCTGGCGTACAAAAAAAAATACGGCCGGTGATGATTTTGTTTGTAAGACAATGGACATTTTCCACAAATATGGTTTAGGACGTATCTTTACCTATGAAAAACCGAAGGAAGAAATTTCGCAATTTCCAAACCATTCCTTTCCTGCTACCAAATCACTTGGGCTGTATTTTTTCACATCGTTCCTAAAAGGGCATACTAAACTACACGTCCTCTCACTCCCATAGTCGTTAAATGAGGTACAGCTATGTCATGCCCCTACAAGCACCTTAAATACGCCTTGTTTTCATTCCCTCAAATGTAGTTTTGAAGCTCAAATTGGGAGGCTGGCTTCCTCGGAGTTTTCCAATGCAGGTGCTGACTGAGGTGGTGGGAACATTGGTCCAGAGGGTAGGGTGAAAGAGTCCAAACACCTGAGCCCACTCTTTGGCCCAAAAAAAGAATTGTTGTCGTCCCGTATAGCACAGAATTTCTCCCTATCTTAAAAAGGTGGCTAGACGGTACGGCGTTCCTTTAGTGACTTCAGCCCCCATAAAATGAATCAAATTTCTCAAAATGTCCCTGCTAAGGTAAACAATATAAAACAAACATCTGTGCTACGAAGAATCACACCCACCCTTATGTGTCCTTCTCCCTGTGTGTATTATATAGTATCCCCCTTTCTTGTGGTAGAAGCTATCTTGGGCAGACCGGACGGTGTGTAAATGACCGGCTGCGTAGAACGCAATTCTCTTTAAATACAACGGTGGGGGGCCATCTACCCCAGCACTGTAAATCCTATATTTGTATGAGCATCCTTAGCAAAAACCAAGATAATAGGCAGAGTACTGGGAAAAACACACCAGCGAGATTTTTGAAGCTTTTATTATCCTAAGCAGGGGCAACCGATGTGTCAGCTTTCCGTCCCGTTTAATTGAAAAAGAGAAAAATGGCCTTTTTAAAATATTTTTAGTGTGGGTTACTTTATGAATCCCCCTCCGGTTTCCGGGCCCTTGAGCCTAACGTGGTCCCTCGCTGCGTCGTAGAGCGCTCAACGCCTGCTGATTCCGCATTCGCTACTTCTTTATTTTCCTTCTTTCGTCAATACATAAGTTTTGAGTGTACGTCGTCCGACGTGGTCCCTGCTCTCTGTCCCTGTTCATTTGTGCGCAACTGTAACTACGTTCAAATTTTATGCCAACTCGCCCAACTGTCTACATTACTACAAAGAACGTCGTGAAAGGCTTGAAATATTCCTCAGCGTACTTCACCGACCACAGTGCAACGGTCCTCTCAATCGACCTCATCACACCACCACCGACACTACCGCAGCCGTTGCTACGCGAAGATTACAGGCCAAGCAAATATTCCTCTGATGAGCGAAAACATTTTCACAACAAAAAATGACATAATCACTACAGACCTACCATTAGGCCTAGATAGATCGCATAGCTTGGAAATAAACTGCATCGTTCTGTGGCCGACGTATTCGGAAACACACAAACCGAATCAGCAGGAAGAACTTTTAATGCATTCTGAAAAGAAAATCAATCGAAAATAATTTTACACCAAAGGGACAATAATGCCTTCGCATTCCCACACGTAAGCAGTATCAAAGTGTCACGAGCCGAATTTTTACAAACAATTATTTAAGTGAGATTGCGTGGTGCGCGTTTTGGTTTTTGTTGTTCCGTCAAGCGGGGACGTAGGTGCCTGTGTACGCGAATATATAAAATATGTTGGTTTGTGCTTGGTGGTTTTTAGTCATGCGCGTTTCTCACAGAAATACTTGTATTGTGTGTCGAGTAAGCGGCAAACGAAAGATATAATTGATTTTGCTTTTTTTTTTCAATTCCTCTGTATCGTTGTCTGTGCAATGTAGGCCCAGGGCAAAATATCTTAAAGCGAGTCCAGCGAATATTTATTTTTTCAAGTTTGCATGGTTACACATTTTCAGTTAGAGCATGGTATAGTTGAAAAAGGTATCCCAGTAGCTTGAGTCCGACGACGTGCATACTCTGCAGAAGCAAGGGGGAAACGTTCCGATTACGCTTTCCTAGACTGTTGGGAGGCGGTCTTCTTATGATACATCATGCAAGTGACACTTCAAAAAATACTTCCCATTAACGCCCCATGGCACACGTTTTTGAGCGGTAGAAGGGAAGAATGAACGTTCCCTACGACGTGATCCCCTGCACTGTGTAGACGGCGTGCCGCATGGTTGTGCGCCACGCGGACGTAGATGTTCGGCCCCGTGCATACGTATTTTGTTGAAGGCACATTTCTTGCAGCAAGTAATTTGCATAAAGACCAGCAACCTAAAACTGGGTGGCTGCCACTTTTGCAGGTGTTGTCTACCTCAAAGACGCAGCAGCATGTTCGACATTAGCCAAGATGGCTGGTGTCTCTTAGTGGTTCATCGCGATTGTGTGTCACTGACTTGTGTTGAGCGTCCAAACCGAAAAAAGGCCGCGTGGCGTGGCAGGAGTTGGCAACGTATGCGGCTGTAGCGCAGAGGAATGGGGTTCGAATCCCGCTTGTTGCAGATTTTTATCTTATTAATTCTGTACTGTCTATGAAATTAACTGTAGTAAGGCGATAAGCTAGGCGAGTGTGTGTACTATTTTAACATGGTAAAAAATAGCGCTTGTCTGTCTTCTGTGTCCAGCTTCTGTCCCTATTCTCACCTTATTGTGCGCTATTTTTTTTTCTCTTGTTCTAAGAAATTCTTGCTTATTCACGGCTGTCATTTGAGTTTTCTTGTTGAGAATATTCCTGAACGAGCCGTGTGTATGAAAGTAGCGTAACGAGCTGCCTCAGGTCAGTCACCTTCCGTCGCCGAAGCAAGACTCATGGCATCTTTAAGTTTGTAAGTGCGAGTTCATCTCAATAATCGTTTATTTGTCGCTCTAAATTAATCAGCTTTTCATTGGCGACAACATTGCACCAGGCGGAAATGGCGTATGAATCAATGCGTAAACAATTATGAGGCTGGAATACATAAGCTGACAATCCATCCTTGATACGGCTTGAACAGAATCACCCACTAATAATAGCATATATTTTTTAATGCGAATAGCATTCTTGATACTTCACGCACTTTTCGTCTATGTATCTATCTATCTATCTATCTATCTATCTGGCTATCTAACCTCTTACGCCGCGGGTCGATAAATAAATAAAAAAGACCGGCGCCGGCGGGATTCGAACCGTTGACCCTTTGATCAGCAGGCAGACGCGCTAACCACAGAGCTATGAAGGGCAGTCATTCAAGGCACTCTAAACACCTGTTTATATCTTTACCATCGCGCGCGTTCCATGCACGAGGCTCATTCCGCTCTCGTGAGGCTTAGCACTGCCCTAGCTCACCCTCTCCCGCGCTCGGGAGAGGGTGATGTAGCGGCCGTGCTCACCCTCACGAGAGCGGAATGAGCCCTCGTGCATGGAACGCGCGCGCACCGGTAGCTGTGACAGCGCTGTAAGGCGCGTCCTATGGTAAAGATATAAACAACCGTTTAGAGTACCGTTGGTTGAGACTAGCTGAGACGCCAGAAAGTCTGGTCGGTACCATTTTGAGTGTTTGTGCGTATGGCGCGTGCTTTGCTCGCCTTCCTAAGTGACACAAACGCACGTGCTGGGCTGCGGAGATCGTGCGCAGGGCTGTGAAAGTGTCAACAAATTTAGAATCGCCTCAAGAGTGGGCTGGCGTATCTAGAGTGTGCCGGCCACCTGACGAACGCGCATAACTCCGCACCGTTTGATGCTATTCGCATTAACGTAGATAATCATTCCCAAAGGATGGGTTCTGCTGGATTTTTTAAATATGCTCGCTGGCAAACACACTTATATCAGAGAGGTACCTAAGAATATCGTACTCCAAATCAATTATAAGAAATGTAGAAATGCAGCGATGATTTCTGAGAAATTGTTTAGAAATTTTGATGATTCTTTCTTTGATCGCAGTATCGCCATGAAATAGTGAGGGAGAATAATAAAGTTATCAGTGTGTTGCAACCGCCAGACACTCATCATATCATCGTTTTATCTCTTGAAGTTACTGTTGTTGTTTTTTCTTTTTTTATTCGGCACATATCGGGCTTTGGTGGTAATTTGCACAACGACATAAAAGTTAACAATAAATACGCATCGTAGGGCCAGACAAGTCAACTAGAAGCTCCTGTCAAAACTTTCTGGCCATTCTCAAAGCTATACGTGAACGTGCGCACAAGTACCAAGAGCTCTGATCAAAGTAGTACATGAACGCACTTCACTTCTTTCGAATTGCAAATATGGCGGCTCGGTTCTTATGTCAATATGGTGGCTCATAGGGCACAAAATTTGCGGAGGAATGAAGTGTTTGTGTTGATTGTTTCCACAGTCCGAAGCGCTCTCTGCAATCCGCCACGACATCTAATACTCTGCAGGCAACGGTAGTACTGGCATGTGTAGTAACCATTTCTTCGATGCGGGTAAATAAATTAATCACTACATGTCTTGTACCCATTGTTATACACTCACAGCTTTTAAAATTCTACTTCAACAATGCATTATTACAAGAATGTGTCTTCAGTGTGTGTGTGAATTTGGCAAGCCCCTAACCAAGGTAATTTTATGAAATGATGTTTCCTTTAAAAACTTCTTAAGGTTAAATTTTTTCTTACTTTTTTAAACTGTAATTTTATTCGTAAACAAGTAGGGTGAAATAAATTTTTTTAGGTACTAGCGATACCGTAGCAAATTATAAAATCATTGTTCGGGAGTTTGGCTAATTTTACATGCAACTTTAAAGTAGTCCTCACTTAAACTGCTCACCTTCCATTTTCATAAAAACAGTTGGGAAACTTGAATAGCATATATTTTTCAAACATTTTTTTAAAGCATCTTTCCTTCAAAGAGAGCCCTGCAGTTCACTTTGTGCTAGTAAGTACAAGTAGTAACAACGATTTTTTCTTTCAATAAAGTTCGTAATATTTTGGGCGTTATACGCAAAATAAGATTACAAAAACAAGTTACAACAAGTGTCATCTCCATGACACCTTAGCTGCCAACGGTAGGCGTGACGCGACTGTCTAATCGGCTGCGGGTTGGGTTCATGACGACCTCTCAGAAGCCGCAGGCCCCTTGTCGGCTCGTTGCTAAGCATGCTTGCTTGACCGTCTGCGCGGTTGGCGACTGGAGTCAGTTAAGTACGAGCTGAGCGTCGTTGTGTTTAAGCGGGTAAGCCTATGCGCGGCACAGCGGAAAAAAGAAACGATCCCCTATTCTTGCTCAGTCCATCGTTTATCGTCTTCCGTAATCGTTTCGTACCCGCAGCAAGGAGCCGCTTGTCCTTTGTGACTGGTTTATTTTATGTTTCTTTTTAACGGCGATATTATACAAAAACCTATTTTAATGAAAATTCGAAGCTGTTGGTGGTAATGAATATTTTATTTTACTTATGAAATACATTTTTGACGGCTCTGACCTATCACATAGTTCATCTATACAATGTGACCGCTCATCTCTAGTACTCACGAGTTTGACATCACGAGATGCCACGGTAGATCGAGATGTTTTTGTGTTTTCTGCGAATGAAAAAAAAAAACAATGCGCTAATACATTTGCAACTCTGCTTTCGTCCCTTGGCTTGCCCAAACCACCATAAAGGTAGAAACCTCCCAAAACCCATAGGATTAAATATCAAATATTACTCGTTTTCACGTACGAAATGATGAAGTTGATAGATATTTCAAAAAAATATGATGAACACCAAACTAACCATATGCATATGCCTAATAAACTGCAGTAGTTACGAACAGTCATTTCAAGATATTAAGATATATCAGATAATTTAGCTCCTTATCACCACAGTGGTTCCTCTAAATACCGCAAAGGTCAAGACCACCGAAACAGACGACTGACTTTAAACTAAGCTTTAAAAATCAGTCGACCACTCAGCCCCATATTTTTGTCTGCATTTTGCTTTGTCTATGATAGCGCATTTGTAATTATTTTTATGAGAAGACTGCCTGTTTGAGCGGGAAGAGGTCAAACTTGATTTTGTTTTCAAATACTAAGTTGTTTTCGAAGCGTTTACGCAAAGTATTTTTCCCACAAAAAAAAACCTTTATTAGCGAGGATAATTATTTGGTTCAGAATGGTCGTTTAATTACCTCACTTAGTTCGATGTTTCACAATAGGACGTATTCGATCTATTGAGGAATGGAAAATCTGCCAGTGTTGTTTTTGGCCTTATCAAGTAACGCCCAGCAAATAAACAAAAACGCATCTTAACGGCGTATCGCAATTTTGCTATTCCACAATTTATTCTGATCGGGGCTAGAACCCATGTCCTGAAAGCCAACCGAAAATCGCATAAAAATCTGAAAATTAAAAATATTGTTTCATGCTACTTTAAAATGCAGTACTGCACGTACGTTACAGATATCTTTTGCTGAGGCTTATTTGTGCTTGTTGTAGAATAAAAACCTACATGTTTATTTTTCTAAAATATTGTGCTGGATTGATTTTTGAACTCACAGTTTTCTTGTAATTTTTGTACTCTTCTTGACGGATATGTTTACACCTTACTAAAGACAAGGCAACTCTAACAAAAAGGCATGTTAGAACCACAAGCGCCATGTGTATTTCTATAATTTCGCACAAATCCCATACTTCTAGTTTTATTTGCTCATCCAAACGTGCGTCTACAGAATAGTGTAGTTCTTGGGTAGTCCGCAGTCTTCTGCCGTAAATGGTTTAGGGAATTTCTTTCGAGACCAATTCGATAAATTCCGTAACCCTGCACGGCGATGCGCATCCCTTTATTGGGAACACAACTGGCTCTGCTGTCCCATTTCTGTACAGGACTCTAATCTCGTGTTCACTTTGATTTTGTATTGATCACCTCGAAAATCACTATCGAGCCATAAAATGGCTTTTGGGAAAACGTTTCGTTGAGAACCATCAGCGTTGCCATGATATTCAGGTCGTGATAAGAAAAAGAGGAACTTGGTTTCACGGAGTTGCATTTTCGAACCCTCGGATGACAGTAGCGTTCTTGGTTTGGTTCCCTGCAGGCTGATATCGTTCCTCAAGGAGTGTGGCAATGTCCCTGAAGAATAAGAAGAATATCGCAGTTTTTTGTTACGAACTGGAATTAATAGTATACCGAACGGAAGAAACATTTATGAGTTATGCAACAGAAAAGTAATAAACTCATGACGAATTCTAGAGAAAAACGAAACAAATGCTGACTTGAATAATCAGGAAATGAATTTTTTGCTAAAGGTGGAAGTGGCACATGACACTTTTGATTACGTGGATACCGCCGTCGTGCTTTGGTTAAAATGATTATTGCCACACTCGCACTATGGAAGAATATTTAAAAAAACAAGGAACTTGGAGGTTCCAATTGACAGGTTTTCTCAACGTTGTCTGATTATCTCAAAAAGTTTCCTATTCATATACGTAGAAATGCGTATTTTTAAAGGAGGAATTGTGGCAAATAAAGACTAAACTATTGATATCTTGCATATTGTACAACTTAAATTTAAATCAATTTAAACTGAGTATTGAAGCACTGTCGTCTTCAATATCACGGTATACATGCGAGTATCGAACCATCGGTACTTCCAACTAGCAGCGGCTCCGCTCATCAGATTAGCGCATGCGCAGAAAGAACTCACACACTGTCACGGTAGTGTTTCTCTCCCTGCGCGCTTTTTTACAGAAATAAAAAAATACCGTCACGTTCCGGAAAATATAGGACAAACTTGTGCCCTTTTCTTATAAAATGTAATGAATTACAATTACAAATTACCGAGCCTCAAGTGTGATGGATTACCGTTACAAATTACTTTCGCTGAAAAGTAGCAGATTAGTTAGTCCTTGCGTTGCAACTTACTTTCACGCTACTTTTCCCGTACACTTGTCAAGAAAACACATAGAAACAATATTAATGTTTTTATAAAAGCTCTGCAATACTACGGTCCATTTCTCATACTCAGGAGTAGAAAAACACGACGGAAGGAAATGGAAAGAGGCAGAGCATTCTCGGCGTTGTCTTCTTGATCTTTGATTTTCGCATATTTGTATATGCCTTGCGCGTTTTTCTAGTGGTTCTAGTGACCGGACATACAAAATAATCGTGTTTTATTTTCAATTATTTTTCTCTACACGATTTTTTTGCAGTTAAATTTGCTAGCTTTATGCTGCTGAATTGCCTGCTCATATTGCTCCACGTTTTGCATTATGTTCATATTTTTAAAATGTAACGAGTAATTCAAGTAATTTGTTACCAGTAATTGTAACGAAATTACATTACAAATTACTGCCACAAAAAGTAACGTGACAGTTAAAAATAGCTTTAAAAAGTAACAGATTACAAGTAATTTGTTACTTGTAACGGATTACTTTTCAAGTATGAACATAACGCACGGAGCAACAGCAGGACAACTGAGCGCGTGAACGCATTGATTCCGTAATTTCAATAAATAGATGAAAAATATCGCCGCATCATACCCAGACTGACATGAAAAAGGGGGTAGTGCGCATTCTTGTAATAGCCCAATTGTTCTTTCTGTGCAGGCATGTACTCTCTCCGTAGTTCCGGAAGCGCCGCTAGTCGACACTGGAAGTACTGATCGAACGACGATGGCATGTTCACCGTCGTATTAAAGACGACACTAGGTGAAAAAAAAGTTATACTGTTGCGTATTTTAAATTGATATTTACGCCTTTTATGCATGAAACAGTTCAATACTCCCTCAGTTACTTTTATGATTGTTTAAAAAATGATTGTCACGAATGATGGCTGACGAGACAGAAATAACTGAGAAGAAATAAAGGTTTATTGGGGTGAACTTCTGATAAAACCATAGTACAAGATGTGGCGTTGAGGGCGTCAACGTCGGCGTAAGAACAGAACTGAGCGTATGCGTGAGCAGGGGTGGATTTGGAGGGAGGGTCCGGATGTCCTGACCCCCTCTTAATTTCTGCATGTGTAAAACTTAGAGTGTGAAACGAGGGAGAGGGGAGGGCTTCCTAAACATATGGTACGCTGACCAACACCTCACCCCCCCCCCCTCAGGAAATTCCTGCATCCGCCCCTGTGCGTGAGACTGACTCCACGCAACAAGCCATTGGTGTCTTTAGATCCGCTTCATGTTGGAGGATCTTCTAAATCAGAACACACGATAACTGACTAGGATATGGTTGAAAACTCCAGATGATGAACGAAAAGGAAAACCTACAACGTAGGAACTGGAACCCCATCCTTTGGCGTGTGAGCAGCGTTCGCTGCCAACACGCCCACACACGCGGCAATACATTTTTTCCGTTATTGCATGGGAAGTGAAACACTGTTAGTCACGCTTCAGTGGTGCTTTCAGACGCACGATGAAATGAACCACCATAGTTCTTGATGGAAATATTAAAAAATGAAAGACGTTTACAATCTGTAATGCCGAATTAGAGTGTAGCGCTTGAGGAGGAGGAGAAGAAGGAGAGGTAGCAGAGAGAAGGGGTATGCCTCTCCTCCCTGCCCTCCTCCTCTCCTCCTCTCTCTCTCCCTTTCCTCCATCCTCCTCCTCTCATTCTCCCTTCCTCCTTCCCTCCTCCTCCCCTTCCTTCCTCCTCCCTCATTACGTCACTCATGAACCTAGTGAACCTCGTGACGTCACGTGTAACGTAATTATGGGAAACGTCCCATAATGCAATCCGCGGTTACGCAGACGGTGACAGCGACGCCGCTCAAGCCGGAAACGGGCGCCCAAGAGCTGCGCTCTAAAACTTCGCATCTGGTAGAGAGTTTCAAAAATACTTTTCGATTCGGGTACTTTGTTCGGCGGATGTACACACACCTTTCACTTGTAGCACAATTTTACGAAACTTCACATGCACTTCCTTTGCATCAATATCACCACGGCGGATCGAGAATCATGTTTCTTTTATATGCTGAATGATTGTAGAAGCATAAACATGTAATAAGGAACAACATCGTCTGAACCTACAATCAAGAACCAAATCGTACATGAAAAAAACAAAAATTTACTTTTTAGTGTGCGCTGGAGGATGTCCAAAAAAAATAAAGCCTCCCAGCAGAAAAAAAGAAAAAAAAACCGCCTTTTTGAAGTTTTTTGCATTTCACACACCAAGCTATGTATACGCCTCATGGCACAAATGTTCCCTTTTCCTTGCGCCACACTTTGACGGAGAGGATAGATCTATGCAACGTTAAAAAAATACTGACGCAGGGGTCGGCAAGTATTTTTTTACGAACGAAAGATGTTTTAACCATTACTGTTCCGATGTAGATTTTTGTAAAAGCAAACAATTACATGCAAAGGCTGTCTTGCATATCGGAGGCTTCTTCAATATTCTAAGGCGACTCCCTAACTGAACAACAACGCGGCCCCATCGACTATTAAAGTTGAAAATAACAACCACGTCCCTACCTAAACAAAAGAAATCACAAAATATACTGAAGAATTCCACCCACCATGCCAGAAAAACGTTTGACTTGGCACAAGCTTGCAATCCTGGGTACCTAACTTGGACCTAATACGATTTGGCCTCAAGGCGTTAGTTAGTGCCAGAGTACTCTTATTCAGCGTTTTTATGAATTTTCTTTAACTCTAAACATAGTTGCCAAAGTGCAAGACGTGAGCCAAAAATGCCACGTATGAGCCTAAGAGCCATTGGTGAAGCCTGAATCAAGCACTCACTTGTTTGACAATTTACGCACGAAGTTGCTACATGAAAATTGAACAACGTGAAGTGAAGCTTATCTCTGGCCTTTGGTGATTTAGGCCAAAAGCTGCCAGATGAGAGCATATGTACCTACAGTGAAGCCTAACTTTAGAAGTTATTAGGCGAATTTGGGACAAAATGTTGATCAATATTGCCTTTTTCGGGCTTTTAAAGACCCTAAATTTCCAGACAAAAACAAAATTTTGACCCAAGCACTATGCCATCTAGGCAGTCTGGTAACTTTATAGTTCGATAGGTTTCGAGGTCCGCGTATTCTTCCATAGGGCAGAAGTGTGCTGCTGCAAAACTTTGCTCTCTCGAACGCCCGCATCTTGTAGGGCAGTCCCAAGGGGCAACTACAGCCTTGATTGCAAGCTTAGAACTGAGTTTGAAAGCCTAAGCAAACACTTCGGCGTGAGCGCCGAACGTTCAGTTGGAGCAGGAGGATGTAGGTGGTTGCAAAAAGCGTTAACTCCAAGCTTATGCACATAATCTGCTTAGATGGCCCAGTTGGTACATTGCTTGTCTCGGTCCGTGTTTTTTCGGTGCTTTATACCCTTTGTGCACATAGTGGCGTTAAATCGCAGTCGACCGCGGTCAGGCGTCAAAAGAACGCACTATCGGCGCTTGCGGCTCACCAATTCGCGCCTTCAGAACGATGCTTGCCCTTTCGCGGCGGAAACGGGAGCCCTCTAGCGAGAGTCCACCCGTTCTCTCGCGCAGCAAGCACGGCGGAACTGCTCGTGGTCATGGCTGATGAACAGCCATTTCTAACGCAAACTTCACGTTTACTGTCTCAACGTAGTGCTGCAGCACATATACGTTTGACCCTTGGTCTTTCACCGGTTTTCCAACGCCAACATAACTTGCCGTAGCGAACATAGTGTAACCAGGTGGACGTTCCTTCAAACTGGAACGGCTGAGATTGACCAAACGACGGCGTGTAATAATTAAAGATAATAAATGTTCCATGACATTTTTGTAAATAAATAATTAAGGAAGGAACGATATCCTCGCTTTGTTTCTCGGGGCATTTGGTACAAACGGATCAGAGGTAAACTTGGAAGTTCTGCTGATCGTCAAAGGCCATGAGTTTGATGGCACCATATTGCCACGCGCGTCAGCGAGCAAGTGCGTGCGTGGCCGAGTGGTTACCGCGCTTGACTTTCGTGCGGAGGCCCAGGGTTCGATTCCTGGGAGTTCCGCGGATTTTATTTATGCTTTCAGTTTATGTTCTGGTGAATTCGAGAACATTGTTGTTTATTCTAGGCCCGAATGTTCTACGCGTCGAACCTTCCACGCCGATTATTCCAGAAGCCCACGCGTGTACATAAGGGGCTCCGCGTGGCGAGCCGCAGTCAGTTTCGCCCCAGCGTTCGATCTTGCTGCTTCGCCGCCTTCGACGCCCGCGACGCTCTCTTGTTATCTTTCTTTTCCCTTTTTATTTTTGGGCACAAGTTCGCCCCATTAAACGTTCAGTTTACTCAGTCATACGCCGCCTCATCACTTGTCATTCGTGACATTTTGGTGGAGGTGCGGGGTAGTTGCATTCTATGCCCGTGGACCGTACCCCTCCGAAGACATCCCGGCCAAGTGAGGTGCTCGACCCCGGAAGGTTACCCATCGCAGAAGACACCGACGCCCGAGCAAGCCGCCATACCGAAGTCCAACTCCCGGAATCCGGATCCCTGCTGCACAAGCCGAAGGAGAAGATCCCGACGATGACCACCCCACCTGTTGTCGTCCTACCCGTCGCTGCTCGTACGCCGGCGTCCTTCCATGGTGAGCCTTATGAAGACATCGAGGACTGGCTACAACAGTACGAGCGGGTGGCCCAACACAACCGATGGACGGACGACCAGCGCCTGCAGAATCTTTACTTCGCACTCGAAGGAACGGCCAGGCACTGGTTCGAGAATCGCGAGACTTCGTTGATCTCGTGGACCGCCTGCAAGAATGAGCTGGTACGAACTTTCACCAACCAGTATCGACGGGAGAGGGCCGAGGACCTTCTTCGCATGAGGACCCAGGGCGCAAACGAGACCATCACCAGTTTCGTCGAGGATGTCCTGCACCTGGTCGCTCGCGCCGACCCTCAAGCCACCGACGAAAAAAGCTGCGGATCCTAATGCGAGGTGTCAAGGATGACATCTTCGGTGGTCTAGTTCGCAACCCCCATCCACCGTCGAAGACTTCGTCACGGAGGCCACGAACATGGAACGTGCCCTCCTCGCAAGAGCCAGCCACTACCATCGGCACTCGAGCGTCGCTGCGGCTTCTTCATCGGGCTACGACATCAGCCCTGGCAACCCCGGCCTTCGCGACATCATCCGCGACGTCGTCCGGGAGG
Source organism: Ixodes ricinus (assembly GCA_037355805.1). Classification (NCBI taxonomy): domain Eukaryota; kingdom Metazoa; phylum Arthropoda; class Arachnida; order Ixodida; family Ixodidae; genus Ixodes; species Ixodes ricinus. Next base: position 17,094 of record JAZHYW010012080.1, read on the forward strand.
AGCTTAAGAAGCTTCTGCCGACTGCTGAACGCCCGGCCTCGATTTCCATTGCCGAGGTCGTCCGAGACGAGGTTCAGCGAGCGTTCCTACCAGATGCCCCAATCACCGTGGCCGCGCCCGAAGAACCGACGCTGACCTACGCCGCCATGGCCCGACGACCGCCGCAAGCTCACCGCCAGGTCACGGCACCACCCCGACGTGAACCTCCAGCGCCGCAGTATTCCCGACGCCAGGAAGATCGGGCGCACGGCCACCCGGAACCAGCAGCGCCACGAAAGACCGACGTGTGGAGGACGGCCGATCGACGCCCGTTGTGCTATCACTGCGGTGAAGCCGGCCACATTTACCGCCGATGCCCCTACAGACAACTGGGGCTGCGCGGGTTCCACCCGAACGACCCGCGCCCAAGGTACGACGAGCGCCCTCGCGACATCGAGGAGTACCTCCGACGCTCGCCCTCCCCAATGTCGTCTCTCCGCCGTGAAGCCCGCTCCCCATCGCCACGACGTTCAGCGTCCCCAGCGCCACGACCCCGCCGAGAGAGCCTGTCTCCCCTGCGTCGCCGGGAAAACTAAGTGCGGCAACGCCTGGAGGTGGCGTTGCCGAAGACGACCGAAGTAAAGAGCCTCCAAGAACGACGGAGCGCTCCCACTCTCCCGACGCTACGCATCGCAACGACGCCCCTGAAACGGTGTCCAACAACCTAAACGTCGTCATCGACGGCGTCGACGCATCAGCACTCGTGGACACCGGAGCAGACTACTCAGTCTTGAGTGGGAGGCTCTCCCGCCGCCTTCGAAAAGTCATGACGCCGTGGGACGGACCCCAAATACGAACCGCCGGAGGACACCTCATTACACCAGTCGGGAGATGCACTGCTCGCGTCGAGATCCACGGTGAGACGTGCCCTGTGAAGTTCGTCGTTCTGCAAGACTGTGCGAGGGATGTTATCCTCGGAATGGACTTTCTTTGCGAGTATGGCGCCGTCATCGACCTCGGAGCAAACCGGTTGACACTACGAAAACCTGTTTCACCACCGGAGGAACCCAAAGCGACATCATCCGCGGTCCGAGTTCTCGCAAGTCACGTGAACTTACCGCCGCGGTCGAGTGTTTTCGTGCCCGTCGGGATCACCGAAGCTTTCTGCGGCGAAGTTCTGCTCGAGGGAAGCCTCCAGTTGCTCCTAGGAAGAGGAATAGGCGTCGCAAGAGGAGTAGCGGAACTTCAGGATGGCCGCACTGTGGTACTCGTGACGAACTTTCGGAATGAAACGCAACACCTCACGAAAGGTGCAGCCGTTGGCCACGTCGAGGACCTCCAAAACTCCGCCAAAATCGCCGCCATTACTGACGAACCCTCGACACCTCAGCAAGACAGTACGTCGCCTGCGCAGCTCGACATCGACCCTAAGCTTCCGGGCCCGAAACGACGGCAGCTGATTAACCTCCTCGCCGAATACCGCGACTGCTTTGCTACGTCGTCGAAGGTGCGCCAAACAGCCATTGCGAAGCACCGCATCGTTACCGAGGACGACGCGCGCCCTGTGCATCGATCACCGTACAGAGTCTCCATTAAAGAAAGGGAGGTGATCCAGGAGCAAGTTCAAGAGATGCTGAACGACGACATAATCCAGCCATCAAGCAGTCCGTGGGCCTCTCCAGTCGTACTGGTTAAGAAGAAGGACGGAACGCTTAGGTTCTGCGTGGACTACCGACAGCTGAACGCGGTGACGAAGAAAGACGTCTATCCACTCCCCCGCATTGACGACACTTTGGACCGGCTGCGCCACTCTCGATACTTTTCATCGATGGACCTGAAGAGCGGCTACTGGCAGATCGAAGTCGACGAAAGGGACCGAGAGAAGACAGCTTTCGTCACGCCGGATGGACTGTACGAGTTCAAGGTTATGCCCTTCGGACTGTGCACGGCGCCAGCAACTTTCCAGCGTGTCATGGACACCGTACTGGCAGGACTGAAGTGGCAGAGCTGTCTCGTCTACCTCGACGACGTCGTAGTGTTTTCCGGCGACTTCGACGAGCACTTGCGACGACTCCGAGCTGTTCTCCAGGCCATACAGACCGCCGGACTCACCCTGAAGCCGTCAAAGTGTCGGTTCGCCTATGACGAACTGAAATTCCTCGGTCACGTGGTTAGTAACGAAGGCGTTCGCCCCGACCCAGAGAAGACTCGCGCCGTCGCAGCATTTCCAGCGCCGAGAGACAAGAAGGCCGTGCGAAGGTTCCTTGGATTATGTGCCTACTATCGCCGCTTCGTTCGAGATTTCGCAAGGATTTCCGCACCGCTCACAAACCTCACGAAGGACGCCGAGAAGTTCGAATGGGCCGAGGAGCAGCAGCAGGCATTCGACGAGCTGAAGCGACGACTGCAAACTCCTCCTGTTCTTGGACATTTCGATCAGGATGCGGAAACCGAAATTCACACGGACGCCAGTAACGCTGGACTTGGCGCGGTACTGGTGCAAGTGCAACAAGGCACCGAGCGAGTTATCGCCTACGCAAGTCGGACACTGTCCAAAGCGGAGAAAAATTACTCCACGACTGAAAAAGAATGCCTTGCGGTCGTCTGGGCAATCACGAAGTTTCGTCCGTACTTGTACGGGAGCCCGTTCCGTGTAGTCACGGACCACCACTCGCTCTGCTGGCTTGCGAACCTCAAGGACCCGTCAGGACGACTCGCTCGATGGAGTCTCCGACTACAGGAGTTCAACATGACTGTGGTCTACAAGTCAGGCCGCAAGCACAGCGACGCCGATTGCCTGTCCAGAGCCCCTGTCGAGACATCCTCCGGTAGCAGCGACGACGATGACGACGAGTGCTTCCTTGGGGCGGTCAACACCGACGACATGGCGCGACGTCAAAGAGACGATCCTGAGTTGCGCGCCTTAATCGAGCACCTCGAAGGACGAGGGGGTACTATCCCCCGTGTCTTCTTGAGAGCCCTGCCGACCTTCGTCCTCCGACAAGGTGTGCTTTACAAGGAGAACTTCGGAGACAACAGCTCGCCATGGCTGCTGGTAATCCCTGCCGACCTTAGAGAGGAGATCTTCCAAGCCTGTCACGACGACCCAACGGCTGGGCACCTCGGCTACAGCAGGACGCTCGCCAGGATTCGAGAAAAATACTACTGGCCAAGGCTACCGAAGACCGTTCACCTCTACACTCGATCATGCCACGAGTGTCAGCGACGCAAGAAACCGCCGACGAAGCCATCAGGACATCTGCATCCGATTGCTCCCCCGTCTACGCCGTTCCAGCAGATCGGAATGGATTTACTTGGCCCTTTCCCGCCGTCAACGTCGGGAAACCGCTGGATAATCGTCGCCACAGATTATCTCACACGGTACGCCGAGACGAAAGCCCTTCCATCAGGTACGGCTGTGGAAGTCGCCAAGTTTTTCATCGAGTCCATTGTCCTCCGGCACGGCGCCCCCGAAGTCCTCATTACCGACCGTGGATCATCGTTCATGGCCCAGCTGACGCAAGAGATCCTTCGTCTCAGTGGCACCGGCCACCGTCGAACCACTGCGTACCATCCGCAGACAAATGGACTAACAGAACGGCTGAACAAAACCATCGCCGACATGATCTCAATGTATGTCGACGTAGAGCACAAGACTTGGGACGAGGTGTTACCCTACGTCACATTTGCTTACAACACGGCGGTGCAAGAGACCACAGGAGTAACACCGTTTCAGCTGGTGCATGGCAGGAAAGTGTCGACCATGCTCGACGCAATGCTACCCCACGAGCCAGCTGACGATGGGATACCCGACGCCCAGGTGGTTGCTCAACGAGCCGAAGAAGTTCGCCAGCTCGCCCGACTCCGAATTCAAGATCAACAACGTGTCGACGCTACCCGGTACAACCTTCGCCGGATCGACGTTCGCTTCAAGCCCGGAGACCGTGTGTGGGTTTGGACCCCAATACGACGACGCGGTCTAAGCGAGAAACTCCTGAAGCGCTACTTCGGACCCTACAAAGTGCTTCGCCGACTCGGCGATCTGAACTACGAGGTGATGCCCGACGGAACACGCACTTCATCACGCCGCCCTCCACGACCCGAAGTCGTCCACGTCGTGCGCCTCAAGCCGTACTACGCGCGATAAGACTGTGAACCGTGATCTCGTGCAACACTTGATAGGATTGTGTTTTGCCAGCCTCCGTATTTTCCCATTCTTTTGGTTGTCCTGCTCTGTTTTGTTGCCTTTCGCGTGGCATCGAGACGATGCCTTTTTAAAGGGGGAGTAATGCCACGCGCGTCAGCGAGCAAGTGCGTGCGTGGCCGAGTGGTTACCGCGCTTGACTTTCGTGCGGAGGCCCAGGGTTCGATTCCTGGGAGTTCCGCGGATTTTATTTATGCTTTCAGTTTATGTTCTGGTGAATTCGAGAACATTGTTGTTTATTCTAGGCCCGAATGTTCTACGCGTCGAACCTTCCACGCCGATTATTCCAGAAGCCCACGCGTGTACATAAGGGGCTCCGCGTGGCGAGCCGCTGATCAGTCTCGCCACAGCGTTCGATCTTGCTGCTTCGCCGACTTCGACGCCCGCGACGCTCACTCTTGTTATCTTTCTTTTCCCTTTTTATTTTTGGGCACAAGTTCGCCCCATTAAACGTTCAGTTTACTCAGTCATACGCCGCCTCATCACTTGTCATTCGTGACAATAAGCTTTCCTGCAGTTAATGCCATTTTAAATGAATTTGTTATACCAGCTAGTGTTTCCATTGATTTTAGACTACCTTTTACATTATCACATGTTGATTAAAACTGCTATATTTTGTACCTGCGATGATTGTTTGCTATATTTGAATTACCTTAGCTATTATCGAGTTTTAAATTACAGCATATGCAAGGAGTTAATTACTGCCTAAAAAACTAGGTATTAAGACTTTTTCATTTTACGATAAGGAAAGAGGGACATTGAACACAGACAAGACAGACAAATCCTGTCTTGTATGTTTGTCTTCAATGTCCCTCTTTCCTTATCATAAATTAGAAACCAACACGCTCAACCATCTATATTAAGAGTTCCCAGTTTCATAATTATTCACACAAATTTCGATAATGCATGCCCGCAAGACACGCCACAATCACAAAAATCTGCAATTGAACCATAGTCGCCTTTGCAGAAAAGTGTAATGTTTTAGTATATGAAAACTCTGGCATCGTTATAAATATATTCATAAACATATGGTGTAATATACAACTTTATGAGTCAAGCGCTGCCTAAAGTACAGAAACATATATGTACCTGGATTAGACGCGTGCGACAAAAAATAATCTTGCGATAAAATATTTTAGCTCAATAATTGCGCCGTAAGAAACTTCTTGCGTTGCGATTGAAGCCGGAATTAACTTCGATATTCAGATATGAAGTATAAAATATAGTTTAGTTTTTCCTGGAATAAAATGTGTCTCCTCGCATACATATCACGGTAAATATCGTTTTTGTTTGTTTTTGTTAGATAAAGGAGTAAACCTCGTACGTAATGACTAGCATCCTGGTATACACGGGTTTAATTTGCTTCGTTCAGTGAAGCCAGCAGACCAGACAGGCTAAATCGCGAAACACACTTACGACGAAACCGTCCGAACCTACGTCCGATCAGACAATACGACGGTCGGAGGCGAGGGTTCTCAAGGCTTTCCGGTGCTACGAAAACCCTTGCCCCCGAAGGTCATTCAGGCAGGTCGCACGTCGGATCGTACGGTTTCGTCGTACATGTGTTTGGCGCTTAGGTCACTGGCATACCACAACGTATCTCAGGCACCCCTATATCCGCCATTTTGAATACAAGTGGCGCTACATATAAACAACGGCGCCTCGAGCGCGTATCCGACTAGTGTGTTTAGCGCGTCCAAAAAGTGGTCCTTTGATTTCCGCCTGATGGCGTCATAAAGTGTCGCTCAGATGCTGTCGCCAGTCGCGATCCTCGCGGCGTCCCAGCAGCTGTGATGGATGTGGGCGGCGCCTGTTCTGCTGCAGGTCGCTCTGCAATGTGACAGCCCACGGAAGCTTCGGCAGCCAGAAGCTGAGACGCCGCGACGACAGCGACACTAACGTTCGGTGGTGCTTTTCGACAGCCTTTCTAAGACCGGCCACCAGGATCACGACATCCGACAGCACGACAATCCGGCTTTTGGAGTCCTTACGTGATCGTCCGTTCTACTTCGGTCGGCTTCCGCAGGATCCGGCAAGCTATGGGGTGACTCGTCAATTAAGCGGGATAGGACGCTAAACGCAACAGCCGGAGACGCGCTCCAGGCACCATAATATATACAGTTGGAGTCGCAAATATGAACATTCTTATGACAGGAAAAAAAATAGTCGAATGGGTGTTTTCTTGTGTTCAAATAATCTAGAGGCTTACAAATAATCAAAAGGGCGAAATGGCAAGACGCTTGGTTTTGTTGCCTATTCAGAGAACATATTAAAATAGTTTCCCCGAAGCGAAAGGTTATTAGCGAGAATTTCACCATCCAAAATGTGACAAAACAGTTAAATGTATAAATTTTTTTTCTTTAGTTCTGAGACAGCGGGACGCTTGTTTTTGCTCGTTCAAATGTATTTTAGAAACGCCAAGTTTCAATCTAGAACATTTAATCGGCACTCATATATTCTTAGTGGTCACTCCAAGTAAGAAGGTTTCACACGAAAGAGCGCAGATAGTTTGAGAGGCCACATTTAATAAAGTGTTACCAACTGTTTAATGCGTTCAAGTTATCCGTTGCGAGTCACTTAAGAGACATCTAAGCACTAAAACAAAATTTCCCTATTTCTATTTTCCAGATAAACTACATAACCAACAACAATTGTACACAATGTAGTAATTCTAACTGCTTACAGTTTAGTTATTTGCACACAAAAAAACAGTTCGTCATACATTTTAATATTTCCGATTAAGTGTAAAACGCGTGTATATTCTTAGACCATGTGAGCCGAAACAATTTGTGACGTTAAAAATATTCAAGGGGCGTAAACTTAACACGGCAGATTGTATTATAGTCGGTGACAAGTTAAGAGGGAAGCGGAAGCTCCTCCCACCTTTTTCCACTTTAGCAGAGCGTACGCTGGCGAGGAGGCAACCAACTTTTCGCCGTTCACTCTGGTAAAGTTAAAAGAGGTGGGAGTGGCTGCCATTTCATTCTTAACCTGTCACCAACTATGCTGCGATTAAGAGCAGGCGCACAAAACGGGGGCGTCTTTGTGACTCGTAGTGTTATTTTAAAGTGTGCCAAAGGCCACTTTAATTCACATTGTATTCACGTTTTTTGCTACTGCTAACCCAATTGGCACTAGCTTTATTATATCTGGTTTCACAAGACCGGCGCTGGCTACAGCGGTCTTAAAGAAAAGCTGAAGCGGTTCTGTATCTGAGGAAAGCAGTAATATTGTCTTAACTTGGCCTCCAGGATCCCGAATATCTAGATTATTTTCCCGTTTGGTGCACAGAGGCTGCATAAAAAACATTTTCAAAATACCACTGAAGCAAATCATTACGGAACATGACGCCGTATCTAGAGTTTTGAAATTTCCGCTCTCGCACATCTTCAGCGCCTATCAAAACTCCGCACGTGCACAATTGCTATTTTCAAAAAGGTCCGCAAAATATGTCACGATGGTGTCAGTGCGGAAGAATATAAGGGACAAGCTTGCAATTGCAAGCACTGCCCACATGAGCGACATACGCTTGGCCGCCCAAAGATCCTAGTATGACGTCCCGACTGGTCGAAGGTTTTCGTGTTTTCTCGTGTTTAGTAACAACTTCGGGGAAAACCAACGGGGTATTCAAATTCACGGGATACCAATACGCCAGAAAAACATCTAACTCGTTCTTTTTCTCTTTCTTTTTTAATGCCTCTTCAGTTTCCTTTTTGTGTATTCCCATAAAACTTTGAAATGTAATCTGATACCACATGCTCGTTCCTGCGATGTGCACCCGGGTCATCGCTCAGCATGACGTTTCAGCGTATTCCGTGACGTTGCGGATTAAGGTCCGCCATTGTACCGTGACTCTACGGCTGCCTACAGAGGGCAGTCTTTCGAAATGGGTCTATTATATTTTCAGGGGTGAAGGCAAAGAGGGCACGAATGATGAACTGAACCTATATGTTTAATCGGCCAACTTGGGACAGAAACAGAAGAAAGAACAAACGTCGAGGAAGCAGCAGCAGAGTCGACGGCGGCAGCAATGAGCGACGGTGCGTCGGCGTGGCAGCTGGTCAGCGCGAGGGTGAATGAGTCGAATATACCGCGCTCGGCTCATTATCTACAACACCCGGTCTCTCGAACATTCGACCTACAAAGCTGGGGAGTGAGCTACAGGGACACCGACTAGGCGAGGTCGTTCTGGCCTCCTTTTCTTTTAGACTTGGGGTAAGAATAAACACAAAGCTTTTATACTTCGTTTTAGCTTTAAGGCCGACCTACTGTTCGACCTTTCCACTATTCCCCACCTTCTCCTTTCATATATCCTCTCCAATTAGAGCGCAGCTCTTAGGCGCCCGTTTCCGGCTTGAGCGGCGTCGCCGTCGCCGTCGGCGTAAGCGTCAGGTCACGTGACCCCCAGGCCACGTGACCCACCAGGTCATGTGACCTCCACGAGGCCCCACGTGACCCCACCCCCAGGTGACGTGACCCCCAGGTCACGTGACCCCCTCCGAGTTCACGTGACCCCCTTCCCATGCCTTCCCCTCCTCCTCAAGAGCTGCGCTCTAATTGGGCATTACAGGGAGTTGTAAACGGCTTTCATTTTTTTTACCTTCCCCCACCTTGGCTCCCCTCGCAGCTTAGGGGAGGGAAGCGCTAAGAGGATTATCTTCCGTGCAGAAAACCGAAGTTGTACGCCGGCCTTTGAGTCCTGACGCAGCCGACGCTATAGGAGCTGATGGGGACTAAACATAAAGCGTCAAAAGCGCGCCATCATTGTGTTCGTCTGTGATTGTACGCGTTCGGTAAGTGCTGAACCAATCACAGACACAAAAGATATGTTGACTTGCGCTTTGGACGTTGCTTGATTGGTCTCATTAGCCGTTGCGTCGGCTGCTCTTGGACATCAGCTGATAAAAAGTTAGAAAAACGGAGAGACGTTCCTCCTCGGTCATGCACACCGCATTACTTCCCTGTTTAATAGTGCATCGTTCCGACGCAGCCTTAAATAAATTAACACAAATCCAAATAACAGCAATCAGTAAACTGTGAAGAATAAATAGTCCTCAGTCCTATCGAGCATAAAACGGCTTGAGGCGCACGACGTGAACCACCTCAGGTCGCGGCTTACGGTGTCACGAGGAACGTGTTCCGTCTGGAAACACCTCGTAGTTCAGCTCTCCGAGGCGACGGAGCACCTTGTGTGATAGCGCTTCAAGAGCTTCTCTCCGAAGCCGCGGCGTCGTATCGGTGTCCATGTCCACATTCTGTCTCCCGGTTTGAAACGAACGTGATGTCGTCGAAGGTTGTACCGGCTAGCGTCGACACGTTAGTGGCCTTGAATCCGCTGGCGGGCTGGCTGGCGTTCCTCTTCCGCGCGCGGACTGATCCCATAAGCGTGTACGCGCGCATCGACGTTACTAGAGGGGGTCAGTGTAGGAACTCGAGTGGCATTCACTGGAAGAGCGCGGGCTGCTGCGGTAGAGGGCGAAACAGTGGCGCTGCCATCGCCGTGAGATCGGTTCTCCCCGGGTCTTCTTCTAAAATTGCATTGCTTGTATGGTCTGTTGCGGGCTCCGCCAGATCGGCTGCCAATCCTCCGACTAGCGTGCATCAGTTTTAAAAGGATAAATTGATCTCGACCTGTAAATCCCCCTTGTTTTAAAAATCACCGATTCTAGACGGCTCTTGTTGCGGTTGTGACAATTGGAAGAAGTCCACACACTTTGAGGGAGTCAACATAGCTTAAGAAAACTCCCAATTCTTTGAAGGTTCATAGCAATTGCTGAGTCGTACTTTGACTCCTATAGCTTGCCTCTGGCCCCAGATTACCTCCTACATTGGAAACCTTAGGGAGAGGAGATTTTTTTTTTTAATGTGGCAGCCCTCACCAAAACAACTACGCCTTTCTTCTCCAAAAGCTTGAAGAAAATCATGTGGCCCTCGGGTGTCCTCTGACATTCTCATTTTATTACTGGCGACTGTTTTCCTGAAACTTTGAAATAAATTTCGAAAACGTCGGTGAGCCTGTCTGTTCTGATGTTGTCATCGTAGACCGCTTAGGGTTCGTATATAATTCTCACATCAGGGGTAACACAACTGGCTACAGCCTGAGCAAATGTGTGAGGGCATTCAGAAACAGACGTAGCACAGCATTTCTTTTATATACCGTTTGACCTTGGCCATCAAAACCGTCTGCCCATCAACGACGTCCGAATAATTACGATTAATGTTGTCGGATGTAAAATACAAATCGCACACAGTCTTTTTGAGGGACAGGATTGAAGAAAGAATAAACATGTAAGGCAAAGAAAACACAACCATGAAAGATATAGTCGCGTTGTCTTTGTCTTACCTGTTCATTCCTTCAATCCTGGCCCGCACCAACCCGCTCCTCGTCCTGAAATATTGTTGGATGAGCGTGAACTTTTCCCTGTGGATTTCGTTCCGTCGTACTTTCAGGCGCACAGCAACCTTCGGAACGGTAAAGAAATGGAGCTTCTCTTCACCTTTCGGCATTTGTGAGACGTATTCACTGCGACGACCGGGACCGCAGCAGGTCGGTATGCTTGCTCATTGATTGGCGAACAACTCAAAGCTCCATGCGCCAGAAACCAACACTTACGAGCCTACTAAAGTAACCGAGAAAAGGACGTCTGGAGACCCCGGAGTCGCTAAAACACCTGTCGAAGCGTCGCGGTGTAATCCTCCTTCTCGGCGACAATGATATCGTCTATACCTTAACTCGAGGCAGTCCCTGCAAGAGCGATTCAACGCGTCGTTGAAACATCGCTGGGGCGGACGCGATGCCGAAGGCCAGCTAATTTTAGCAGTACAGGCCTTGGTGTGTGTTTCGCATTGCCATCTTACGAGTTTCCTCGTCGACAGGAAGCTGATTGTATGTGTTGCGAAAATCCAATGTGCCAAAGACCTCTCCTCCGTAGAGCGACGCAAACATATCGTCAATATTCGGCAAAGGATAGCGCTCCAAGCGTGTCGCCGGATTTACCGTCCCCTTAAAGTCATCCAGGGCGTATGCTCCTTGCTGGTTGGTGCGACCGGACTTGCACTTTCTCAATAGGTGGCCTTTCTTTCCACACTTGTTGCGCACCGTTCTGCGGTGCCGACATTCGTCCGTTGAGTGATTGGCGCCTCACCTCCAGCAGGAGGCACGTGTACCTGCTGCACTGTTGCCTCGTCTGGTAGGTACCTGATGACTCCGACGAGTTCGGACGAAATGTGTGTCACCGGCCCCGTCTTGCAAAGCTGTTTTACGCATCACCAGGACGCTTTCGCAGGCAGTCTCGTACAAAATCGCAAGTTGTTCCGCATCTTCCAGGCTCAACGTCTTACAAGTATAGTACCGCCGAGCGTCATCATCCCAGAGGCCAAAGACGATTCAGTCTCGCAGCATTCGGTTAAGGATCTCACCAAAATTGCAACCCTTGGAAAGACGCCACAGGTCTGTGGTGAAGCCCCGAACGTTCTTTTCTTCCTCTTGCGTACGTGTGAAAAACGAGTAGCTGGCTAAATTCTTGTTAGTTTGGGGATTCTAGCATTCTTCGAGGTGACTCACAAAAACCTCGTAAGTTAGGCTGTTGATAACCTCCGGCTGACAACGCCCTTCCAGGATTCGCACGATATTGTCGATCAGTGAGGAAACCAGGAGCGCCCGACGTTTCACAGGGTACCGAAGCCATGTCCATCGAAGTAGGCTTCCAGTTGGAAACGGTACATGCTCCAGCTGCTCGTCGTTTCTTCGAACTTATGCGATTGAAAACCCATCTTGACTCCCTCGTCCTTCAGCGAGCCCGCATGTTGCCAATTTAATCTCGTCGCCACTGAAGTAACCGAGAAAAGGACGTCTGGAGACCCCAGAGTGAGTGCTAACTTGGAACGTTTAATCTTATAGCTCTTGTCCTTTTTGCCCCGGCTGTCATCTCGAGGACTCGTGCGAGCACTCTCGCGCTAGGCGGTGTGGCGGCGACGCAGCATCACTTTGTGCCCGTCACACGGACCGGTTCGAGTGCACGCGCCAGTTACGATGACGTAGCACCTACGACGAGCCACCGATGACACGAGCGAATACACGAGGAGCAACAACAAGAACGAGACCCCGCCGAGAATCGATCTTTGGGTGACCGCAGCGCCATTTCTCGCGCGCTGTACGAATTGGTACTACGCCGTGAAGCGAGTTTCCAAACTGATTTCCGATATCGTCCGTTCACCCTTAAGGCGGCGGTCCCACGGCGGCCATCTTGAACAAGCCATTAGTTCAACCACTAGATGGCGGCACTCATCCATGTGGCCAGAAAACAAGCTCGTGACAGTGATGTTCCTCCTCTGCTCTTAATTTCCTCCTTTCTGCTGCACGCCCGTGCACGTTCAGCGCTCAGCGCGTGCTCCCGCTGACACAAATGCCAGCAAACGTGCCAGTGGTGCTAGCAGTGCCCAGTTCGCACAGAAGCGGAGCCCAGCTAGCTCATCGACCCGATCGAGAGTGCCTAGCTGGGCAAAATTTGTTCTTTGATACTGGCTTTGTTCCGCGCTGCAGGGTTGGCAAAGCGATTTCGTTAGAGGCTCACAAGCCAGGAGCTATCGTTTTAACTATTCAAGAATTAAAAATATAGTCAATCAATCAGTGAAGAATGTTATCAAACCTTAAAGAACATATATAAGACATGCCTTGTCAGCATTTCGTGAATGAGAGAGCTTTTGCACGACATAAACGTTTAAATTCATTTTGCTGTAAGTCAGAGCGCAGCCGACATAACAGGTAAATGAGGCCAATCAAGCAGAGTCAGAAAACACTATGTCACGGAGCTCAACGTCTTATAGCGCGTTTTTTGTCCCCGGTCAAAGCAATCAAGCGCAAACCATGCACCATGGCCTTGCGCTTTTAGTATGCGTGTTTGTGCATTTTGATCTATGATAAAACAAGCAATAGCAGATTTTTTTTTCAAGACGGGTGTTCAGAAGGGCGCTCAATATAACTCATCATTTGGATGGTAGTTTGATTAAACTTGATTACCAATTATCTGACCTTATAAATAACCACCTCAATATTGTTGAAATAGTACGCCGAGGTCGAAGATTATGCATGTTCAAGAAAAGAATAAAAGTTTATTTTTTAGCCCCAGTAACCTAAACTTAAAATTTGTTAGGCGAGTGGGTAGCAGATTTTTAAGTGCTTTTTATAGTGCTTTTGATATTTTTTCAATATTAATTAAGTCTATTGATAATTTGACGTTGAAAAAAAATATACCAGCGTCTTACATGTATCTTTATATACATATATTTTCTGTTTGAATGCAACAGAAATGGAGAATTTTACAGTAACGCTGGCATTGTATGTTAATGAATGTGATCTCAATGATGTCGATGTGAATTATTTGTATTTGAAACTTTTGATGACGTTGATATTAATTATCGCGCGTTTCGCAATTCGACGCGCGAGCGTGTCGAATTGGGACGCATTTTTGTGACGAAGTGACGAGGCGCCGGAGTGCCTCTCGCGCCAGCTTCTCGTGCAAGCCGCTCCCTAATCTGCTCATGATCGTGATCACGATCGAAGCAGGTGGACATCCGTTTATTCTAGCTAATGCTATGTTCACACTACTAAAGCCGCTCAATCTGTTTACGTTTGTCTTGCAAGTAGCGTCAAATGCGCCAGTGCACAAGGCCCGTGTCTGGTGCGGCCCTTGGAAGGTAATGGCGGCGCAGCGCTGAATTGAGCGGCGCTTTGGAGCGAATGGCCGCTCGTGGCACGTGTCTGGTGTGTTTCCACCCCAATGATTGGCGCTATTTGACCAAAAAAATAAAAACGCCTTTATCAAGGGGATTTACATCTGCCTAAAGCCCCTGGATGTGTTTGCGTTTGTTTTCCAAGTAGCGTAAAACACAACAGAGCGCGAGGCCCGTGTCTCGAGAGACCCTTGGAAGCAAATGGATGCGCGGCACTGAAATGAGCGGCCCTTCCTTGGAAACGAATGGTGGCGGAGCACCCTCCCGTGGCACGTGTCTTGCGCGGTGGCCAGAGGCATGAAGCCCCTCGATGTGTTTGCGTTTGTCTTGCAAGTAGCGTCAAATGCGCCAGTGCACGAGACCTGTGTCTCGAGCGGCCCTTGGAAGCAAATGGCACAAACACAGCAATGAACGCGCCCTCGTACGCTTTTATGGAAAGATGTATACTCCGTTGCTGGCGCGGGCGCGTGGCTTCATTTATGGTTTCGTTTGCGCGAGAACACGTGCAAAGTTGAAAGTTTACGGGACATTCGTGGTTCGAATGAGGCATGGAATCCAGTTCAAAGAGTAGATTTGCATGCGACATATGAAGCACAGATGTCCTGCGGACTAAGTGATAACTAGGACTGGGCGTCAATTTTAATCGAATAATTAATCAATGGACCTATTGCTATATTACCCAAGCATGAAGGAGAATGCTGGGATTGGTGTTCCACGGGCCACACGCGCACGCCTTCCCGTATATAAGATTCAAAGTAAATAACCAAACTAAAGCGTTGACGAACGCGCGTGCAAGATGCCATTTGTTTTAGGCCTTTTCTTTAGGACAGTTCAACGTTGGGACAGTTACTGCTGCAGACGCCAGCACGTGCGGCGCGTGGAACACCATTCCCTGCATTCTCCTTGATGGTTGCGTAATTTAGTAATAGGCCTATAGGTTCAGCTGCGCTAAACGGACAATCGCATGGCGTTGAAGTGGCTGGGGGCACATATAACCTTCTCCACTTCTTTCGAGTCACACCATCTCGCCCCTACAGTTTACTTTAGGTCAAAATTTCACCTAAAGTTTGCTTTCATACAGGTGTACTCGTACACGTGCGTGGTGAAAGCGTTAAATTTTTAATTTTTCCTTTGCCAAAATTTAACGGATCAACTGGTTAAAAATTTAATCGCGATTAAATCATTAATTGATTCATCGGTAGGTTATTAGATCAAGTGCCCAGACCTAGTTATAACGCAACGTAGGAAAACATAAGCAAACGTCCCTGTGTGAGTGGACATTGCCTCGTTCAGCAGTTTGAAGAGCAATGGCCGGGCTAGAGTGAACAGGCGCGATCTCTTACGGCCTTTGCACCGGGAGTATAGTTGTTCCCTGCGGCGGCAGCTTGGATGGGTCGCTGTAACCCTACCGATCCTACAGCGCTTTAATTCCTTCTGAGAGTCACGTCCTCCTCACCGTGTTGTCCTCTTTGCTCCGGGGTTGAGTTGGATAAGTTTATAGAGTAATTAGACCTACAGGTTGTGAGGCCGGCTGCCTTCAGGGACTTATGCGGAACACGTCTTTCTCTTCGTCTCCTTAAGAAACAAATTTGTATAGACAAGCATTGTATTATTATAAGCCGAAACTTATTTCAATCGGCTCACTACAGTTATTTCAAGCAAGTTTAATTGCACACAATTTTAATCGCAGTGGTCGGGAAACAGTTGTTCAGGATAGCTCAGGCAGCGTTGGGCATGGTTGTGTGGTCGCACCCCTACGCGGCTAAAGAAGTCCCATTGCTCCTTGGTGAGAGTGAAGGCCACAAGGAAACCGCTCTCTAGCCCTGTCATGGAAGAACATGGCAGGGCAGCACTGAGCAACTCGCTTGATTTTATTTCGCATCACTCATTGCGGGGACTCCGCAAAACGAAAGAGAAGCGCGAGGAAACTTCACGAGTTGTGATCCTGGGCCGGCTTGCTAGAACAGCGTCTCTGCTGAGACGCGACTGTCTTGAGACGCGGCTTGAGTCCCGCTCAGCTCGAGCGCTGGCTCTGGCATTGCTTTCTTTCCCACAGTCTCAGCTGAGACGCTGTTTCTAGCAAGTCGGACCTGGCTGCTTATAACTAGTTGCAAAGGACAAGGGTCGTGGTTGGTGTAAAGCGCAAAGTGGAAGCTTGGAGTCGTTGCATTGTTAAACCAACACCATGAAAGTTGATCGTTTTACACTGTTCTTATTTGAATAAATGTAATAAAAATTAATCCAAAGAAAGACGATTTAGTGAGGGTTTCGCACATGTGCTACGCTTTTGATAGGCCTCCTGCGTTGCCCAGGGGGTGCTGCGAAAAGGGGCTTGTTAGGCCTTGTTTTGGGTAGTACAAACTGGAGCGTCTCAAATTGTCAGGCATGCAGAAGTGTGCCTGCTCTGGTGCGGAGCGCGAGATCACGATGAAAATACAAAGAAACAACAAAAACTCGAACGCCGTCAAAGCTAAAGGCACGTTTAAGGGCTGTTCATACTCCGACATTAAGCGCAGTGAACGCAGCGTAGCGCAGAACGCGCGCCTTTCACTGGCCGGCGACCAGGAACTCGATATCTGCGACCAATCAGTATCTGTGCACGCTGCGCTACGCCGCGCCCATCGACGTTACGTTAGAGTATAAACATACCTTTATACTCCAACGTAACGTCGACGGGCGCGGCGTAGCGTAGCGCGCGCAGATATTGATTGGCCACAGCTCTCGAGTTCCTGGTTGCCGGCCAATGAAAGGCGCGCGTTCTGCGCTACGCCGCGTTCACTGCGCTCAACGTCGGAGTATATACAGCCCTTTAGACGCTAAGAGCGTGAGCATGAAGATGCCGTTTCACGCGTTCCAAAGTAGACATGACAAAGAAAAGAAATGAAAGCGTCGCGACACAGGTGTTTCGACGTAACCAGCCAGAGATAAGAGACGCGTACCCTAGCGGTGGTGGCATGAATTTGGCACTTTTGATTGTCTTACGGCGTTGAGTCTGGCTGGTTTTTGGCGTCCAAAGGTGTTTTACGTTCTTCAGGACTAGGCAGAAATAAAAAGCTCGACTAACGTATCAAAAGCAGTGCGAGGCTCAATCAGGTGAGCTTGTACCACCCAAAACGAGGGCGCTACAGTAAGTTTAAAGCTTCAGCGCAGGAGGCCTATAGAGCACTTGGAAAATGGGTTTATTGGACCCTTTTCCTGAGCCTCAGATTTGAGTCACGATGACTGGCTGTTTGTTTCCGTACCAGTCACTGCGGTTTGCACATAACGCTCTCTGTAAGTTGTCTATGAGTAGAGTAACATGAAAACTGAAAATCTCAAATCTCTCCACGATGGCGACCAAAACAGAACCAGCGCGGTTGGAAAGCTGGAACCTTAAAAAAAATTGTTTGTTAAAAATCTTGGAGTGAAGGGAAAGAAATTCCCCTTCGTCGTCATCATCAGATGGAGTTGAATATTTGCACCTTTCGTGGTGCCGGAACATGGCGGGCAGCATTGAATAGCTTATTTATGGGCACTAGGTGTTTTCGAGAACTTGCTCGCGACCCTTGTGACGCGCTTCTCGTTTTCTTTCTTTTTTCTTGCAAGATTAACTGACTCACTGCAAGAACGAGGAAGTAGCGCGAGGAAATATTTGATAAAAGAATCCTCTGCGTCAGGGACAGAATCAGCGCCACTTTGCCTGAACTTCTCAACCTCGAATTTCAGCCACCTTTCAAAAGATGGCGCAAGTGCGCGTCGTCTGCTACAACATAGGTTATTTTTATTATTTAGGACAATTAGTATGCTTTAAAATAATTACAATCATAGGCAGTGATTTTAATTAGAACGATAAAAGCTCTAATTAAAGAATCGTTATTTAAATAGCTGTCCTCTTCTTTGAAACCGGTTTCTTGCGTACAGAGTCGAGCTTCAAAATAGTCCCATGATTTAAAATTATTTTAAACAAATCTGAATATGAATACAAAAAAATCACGCTTCAGGTGAACCAGCTCAGTTCCTCTAGCATACAATTAAAAAAAATTAGATCAGATGCCAGAACGCTGTCTGAGAAAACCAAGAACGCGTTAAGGGAATTCTTTAAAATTTTATCACAATCAAGTTGTGTTTACAAAAAAACGGGTGGCGTTGCACTTCTAATATTTTGTATGCGGAGTTCCTATATTTACCAGGAGCATGCCCTTAAATGTCGTTGCTGCGTTATGATGTGACACTGAGTTACGAGACTTCAAAATTGCATAAAAAAGGCTCTTTTTGAATAAATATTAAAAAATGTGAGTGTGCTAATTCAGAAAAACACGTATACAGGGAACTAGACGAGTCCTTCATCTTTTAATGAAAAAAATAAGAACGCGTCTTGGATGCATTACAAGTCTAGAAACTTGGAATGCATAGAGGTATGTCTTTGAAAATATCAAAACTTGCACTTTTTGTTTTCTTATTGTGCGTTAAGTTTTAAAGCATGCGTATCATATTTTGCACTAAAAGAGTAATGATGAATTGGCAATTTATTTGCAATAAGAACGAAATACGTAACACGCGCAAAGACGCGACATTTGCATCGCAAACAGGAGCGTTAGCACAGCTGCCACCGGTATTATGGTTGGGGCCGTGGGACCGCCGCCTTAAAGGGGCGGTGCAACGATATTCAATTAGAATGTTTTTCACTTTACACGAGCTTACTGGCACTAGTGGGACCCAAGGATACTCGCACGCAACGCCACTGACCAAGAAACTCCTTTGTTGCGCTGTAATTTCGAGGACAAAACCTAGTGTTTTCATTCAATCTCTCCTTCGCAAAACCTGATGACGTAGCTGGGCGGTAGCAGTACCGCCGAGTGACGATATTTGAATGCGGCTCATAGATTGGACCCGAGCATGGCGTGGACACTCGATTTGGGCTCGTGATAATCGATAGCTCGAGAAGCATTCGGGTAGGGTCCTGTGTCCAATCGCTGCAATGACGACAACAGCCGAACCATAACAATGTCTAGAACTCAGCGCGTGTCCTGTGCCTTGCCAACCCCAGCGCGTGGCTATGATCAACATTGGCGGCATATAAACGGCTCCAGATCACGTGGCCGCTTGTTCTGGCTGCGAGTTGAGGGGGTGAACGCTGCTCGTTTTTCTTTATTTTTTTCTGCGACTTCAATTGCGTGTGGTGAAAAACGAACGGGTATTTCACAGGTCATTAACGTCAGGGATCCGTTCTAAGCTGTATTTGCGCAAAATACAAAAGTCGTTGCATCGCCCCTTTAAGCTGATACTGCTTCAAATGCCACAAGCACGAGGCTGAAGGTCGCTGCTTTGAAGCGTTCTTTTGCAGAACGAGTGCTCGCGCTAAAGATGCATGTCTCAAAGCTATGAGCGCGGGCTAGCTTGCCCCATTAGTTTTGGCTGCAGTCTCAGCTTAAGGGTGAACGGAGTATTCGCGACTCCAGCGACCTATATGGGACGCCACTTTCAGGCAAATATGGCGGTATAAAACAGGCCATGCCGTGCCATGTGCCAGATCAACGCACAACGCTGGGGCATCAGCAAGCAAGCAGTGGACACAAGATGGCTCGCCCTGATTTTTATCCTCCACGTTTCAAACCCGCGGCGATGTGCTGGCGTAAGCGATCTTCCAGAGGCTTGAATTTCTTCGAGGAGGGGAGGAATGGACTGCCGACTGTTTTTTCCAAGTTCCAAGGTGCTGATGAGCGCTGATAAACGCGGGATGTCTGGTTCATACGGTTGCGTAGGTAGCGTTCAGAACAACCTGGGTAACAAACTGATACTACAGTTACCATATAATCACCGAGATAACTGTTCTATCGCGCAAAACACTGACAACAAGTAATCACGAAAGCCACTAGAGACGAGCAGAAATCGCGAAAGGACCTGTTGCGGCCAGTTCAGTGTTTTCCCGTTAGGTGCCGTTCGTTTGGTTGGAGTTGCGATTAGTAACGTTGGCTCCCACCCTCAACTGGTTTGTGAGGCAGCATCGAGCTGAGCATCATCAACACCTTTCTGCTATGCACCAGCTGAAATGGTGTCACTCCGGTGGTTTTTGGACCGTTGTGTTATAAGCAAACGTGACGTATTGTAACACTTCGTCCCAAGCCTTGTGCTCCTGCATCGTTGTACATGCAAGTCATGTCAGCGAGGGTCTTCCTGAGCCGCTTCGTGAGCCCGTTGGTGTGAGGGTGGTACGCTGGGGTTCGTCGGTGTCTGGTTGCTGCTTCTTGGTCCGTAATCAGGACTTGAGGGGCGCCGTGACGGTGAACAATGGACCGTATGAAAAACTTGGCGACTTCCAGGGGCTGTCCCGAATGAGAGGGCTTTCGTCTCGGCGAGTCACGTGAGGATCTCCGTCGCCACGACTATCCACCAATTTCCTGCGTCGACTTGGGGAATGGCCCGAGTACATTCACACTGATCTGCTAGAATGGGGCAGTCGGTGGTGCGATCGATTCCAACAGCCTTGCGAGCTTCATTGGTGGCTTCTTGAGTCATTGGTATTTGCGGCACTGCCTTGTGTACTGGTGGACGGTCTTCGAGAGCCTGGGCTAGTAGTACCTTTCGCACATTTGTGCCAGTGTCCTGCTGTAGCCAGGATTCTTTGCCGCCGGGCCGTCGTGGCAGGCTTCGAAGATCTCATGTCGAAGACCGGTGGGGATTACCAGGAGCCTCACGGAATTGTTGTCCTCGAAGTTTTCTTTCTAAAGGACGCCTTTTCGAACGGCTAAGCTTTCCATGGCTCTTGAGAAGACACGGGAAACTCTACTTCCTCCTTCATCTAAATGTTCGACTGGTACGCGCAGCTCAGGCTCGTCTCGTTGGAGTGCCGCTATATTGTCGACGTTGACTGCGCCATTAAAACTCTCCTCGTCGTCGCCGTCGGTGCCGGCGAGAGCTGACTGGACCGGGTCCCTTGGCAGACAGTTCGCGTCCCTGTTTTGAGGCCGGTCTTGTAAACCATGGACACGTCGAATTCTTGCAATCGTAGGCTTCATCTGGCAAGGCGTCCTGACGGATCCTTGACGTTCGCAAGCCAGCAGAGCGACTGGTGGTCTTTGACCATTGTGAGCGAATTTCTGTACAAGTGAGGACAGAACTTGGTTATCGCCCAGACGTCCGCGAAGCATCTCATCTCCGTTATGAAGTAATTGATCTCCGTCTTCTAGAGCACCCGACTCGCGTAGGCCATCACTCGTTTTTTGCCTTCTTGTATTTGTACCAGTACCGCGCCAAGTCCCGTACTACTGGCGCCCGTGTGACTTTAGTCTCGGCATGCTGGGCGAAATGGCCGAGGATCAGAGGCGTGTGGAGTTTCGGTTTCAGCTCATTGTACGCGCGCTATTGTTCTTCTGCCCAATGGATTGTTACGGTGTCCGTAGCGCAGAGGTATTCTCGAAATCTCGAAAGCAACGCCTGTAGTAGGCGCACAATACGATAAATTTCCTCACGGCCTTATTGTCCCGCGGCGAAGAAAATTCAGCGACTGCCCATGTCTTCTTAGGGTCAGGACGAACGCCTTCGTTGCTCAAAACGTTGCCTAGGAACTTCAGTTCGCCATAGGCGAACCGACATTTCGAAGGCTTGCTGTATACAGTCCCGCGGTCTTGATGGCTTCAAACACGGCGCGGAGTCGTCGCAGGTACTCGTCAAAGTCTCTCAAAAATACCACGACATCGTCGAGGTAGACGAGACGGTTTTGTCATTTCACACCCACAAGCACAGTGTCCAAAACACACTGTAAAGTGCCTGGTGCCGCACAAAGTCCGAAAGGCATCACCTTAAACTCGTACACTCCGTCGGGCGTGACGAAGGCCGTTTCTCACCGTGCTGCTCGTCCACATCAATCTGCGAGTATTCACTCTTCAGGACCATCGATCAGGAGTAACGGACGTGGCGTCGTCGATCTAGTGCATCGTCGATGCGTGGAAGCGTATGGATATCTTTCTTCGTCACAAAATTCAGCCTTCGATATTCCACCCAGAATCTCAGCGTTCCGTCATTCTTTTTAACCAGCACAACGGGGAAAGACCAGGCACTGTTCCAAGGCTGGATCATGTCGTCCTCGAGCATCTCTTAAACTTGTTCTCGGATGACCTCCCTTTCTTTTACAGAGACACGTTATGGCGACTGGTGGACATGGAGGGCATCTTCATCGGTAACAGTTCAATGATTGGCAATCGTCGTCTGCCGCACGCTTATTCAAGTGGCGAAACATTCGCTGCACACGGCGAGAAGAGGACTCTTCTGAGATGGAGGCGATCGCGGTTGAGTCTGGAAGTTCCTGGACTTGGCCCAGGGCTGTGCCCTTCGTCAGGTGTTGTGACTCTACTAGTTTGTCACAACAGCCATCATGCGCTTAACCTTGAGCTTTGTCACGCCCCAGGCAATGCCGATTCCTTTTCCCATGAGGAGCTGAACGCTTCCGTCCAACTAAGCTTCACCGGACACAACTGTTGCGATCCCGACCGGCAAAAGAACACTCGACAGCGGTGGCAAGTTCACGTGGTTGTCAAGGACTTGTACCTCGGCTGACGTCGCAGCGCGCTCTACCGACCTAGGGATAGCTTTCCGCAGCGTCAACCTGTTCGATCCAAGGTCAATGACAGCGCCGTATTTACAGAAACATTTCATGCCTAGTATGAGGTCCTGTGAGCAGTGCTGAAAAACGACGAAGTTCACCCGACAGCTCTCACCTTAGATTACGACTCGAGCGGTGCACCTTCCCAATGTTGTGACGGGATGCTCTGTGGCGGTTCCTATCTGAGGGCTATACCGCGGCGTCATCACGTTTGAAGGCGGCAAAGAGCTTTCCACTCAAAACAGAATGAGTCTGCTCCGGTTTCGATGAGTGCCGTTGTGTCGTGTCCGTCGATCGTAGCATAGAAGGTATTCGACACCGTCGTAGAAGCGTCGGTAACATGCGTCTCGCCGCTAGTGTGGGAGCCACTCCGACGTTTGCGGAGGATATATCCGTCGTTCGTCCTCCAGCAACACCACCTCCCGGTATTCACCATTTAGATTCCCTGCGAAGCGAGGAAGACAGGCTTTCCCGGCGGC
Source organism: Ixodes ricinus (assembly GCA_037355805.1). Taxonomy (NCBI): domain Eukaryota; kingdom Metazoa; phylum Arthropoda; class Arachnida; order Ixodida; family Ixodidae; genus Ixodes; species Ixodes ricinus. Next base: position 40,066 of record JAZHYW010012080.1, read on the forward strand.
ATCTGCGAAGAGGAGGTACGGAACGTAGCAGTGAAGGTAAGCAAGCTACTCGGGACGAAGCGGGCGCAAGAGACGGTGGATGGCGAAGAGACTCGTCGATGTCTCGTGAGCGCTCACCGTACATTGGGCGTAGGTAGTCCCGGTAGAACCTGCAAAGCCCAAGTTGCCGGTAGGTGCATCGGCGATAAATGTGGGCTTCCCCGCAATGGTGCCTATAGCGGGAGTCAACCACGTCGGTCTTCCCGGCTGCAGGTTGTTCTGGGCGGACGTACTGGACCCGTTCTTCGTAACGTCGGGAGTGCTGTGGTACTGGAGGCTCATGGCGTGGCGGCGCCACAAACGGGGCGAGCCGGTGGCAGTGTTTGGCGGACCACTACGGCGGACCACTACGGCGTACGTAAGCGTCGGTTCCTCAAGGCTGGCACGCCTACGGGAGTCTGTGGCTGGAAGGCTCGATGTACTTCTTCTCCAACGACCTCGGCGATCGAGAGCGAGGCCGTGCGTTCGGCTGTAGAGGCACCTTCTTGAGCCCCTCCCGAACGACGACGCGCATCATTTCGCGGATGCCCGGTATGCTAGTGCCGATGTCGCAGATGGACGGCGTCCCTAGAGAAAAAGCCATTTGTATGAGAAATTTCTTGTGTTCAATAAACGCATGCGAATCATACAAGATAAATAAGAACAGATAAGAATCATACAATATATATAAGAACACATAAGAATCCTATAAGAACGGTATAAGAACTATATAAGATATATAAGAACATGTATATGGTTCTTTTATGTGCTTATATATCTCGTATGATTCATATGTGTTTATTGGACACAGACATTTTGATGGGGGTGGGACCAGCGATACCGGGAAGTCGCTGGTAGTGACTGGCTCTCGCAAGGAGGACGCGTTCGATGTCCAACACCTCCGTCACGGTAGCCTCGACGATCGCAGGTAGGTTGCGCACAAGGCCCCCAAAGATGCTCTCTTTTACAACGCGCGTGAGGACCTTCAGCTTCTTTTCCTCCGTCGCCTGAGGGTCGAAGCGTGCACTCAGGCGTATGACGTCTTCAACGTGACTTGTGATGTTCTCTTTGGGGTCTTGCGTCCTCATCCGAAGGAAGTACTCGGCTCTATCCAGTCGGTGCTGACTGGCGAACGTCCGTCGAAGCTCTTAATTTTAGCTGGTCCCAAGACGTAATTGTGGTTTCATCTATCTCGAACCAGTGTTGTGCCGTGCCCTCGAGGACAAAGTAGACCTCCTAAAGGCTCTGCCCAAGCGTCCACCCATTTGCCGAAACACCTGCTCGTATTGGCTCATCCGGTACTCAATGTCATTGTAGACGTAGGCATAGAACGAAGCAGGTGTCCGGGGTGGGACGGTCATAACGACGACGGATGGGCGCTTGAAGCCGATGGTGGCATCGTCGTGTTCTTCTTGTGCTGGGAATGAGATACCCTGCACCGCCACCTGACATGTCCTGGATGAGGGTGAAGAGGCGATACATAATGACCTGAAAATAAAGGATTATTCGGCGTACTTGTGTAAAAAACAAAAGTAAGAACATACGTGGAGAAACCAGCAGCAAGCGTCGATGCGGCAGCAGCGAGCGACGGTGTGTCGGCGACTTGGCGTAACAGCTGGCTAGCGCGAAACTGAATGAGTCGGCAAGACCGCGCTCGACTCCTAATCAGCTATACTCAATCTCTGGAACATTCGACCTAGAAAGTTCGGGAGCGAGCTAGAGTGAGACTAACTGGGCAAGAACATTCTTGACTTCTTATTTTTAACACTTGGGGTAAGAATAAACACCGGTCTTCTAGAAGAACGGAGAAGCATTCCTTCTCGGTAATGCACGCCGCAATATATGGAGAGCTTAAAAAACCAGCACATTCGGCATTTATTGTCGACTCGAATACGAAAGGAACATACCTGGAATAAATCGCGCGAACGTAATTTGGCAAAAAAGGTTTACACTTATTTTAGAGCTGTACTCAAAGGTGGTAAACTTTTTCGAAAATATTGTCACGAATGACGAGGTGACAAAACAAAGGAATAACTGAGAACACTGAAACGTTAGTGGGGCGAACTTGTGCCAACAAATAAAAAGGAAACAGAAGATAACACCAAAGCATCGCGGGCGTCGAAATCGGCGAAAGAGCGAGAGTCGAACGCTGGGGCGAAAACTGACTCTGACTCGCTACGCGAAGCCCCTATGTACACACGTGGGCTTCTGGAATAATCGGCGCAGAAAGTTCGACGCGTAGAACATTCGCACCTCGAACAAGCAACACGGTTCTCGAATTTACCCGAACATTACATCAGATGTCAACAAACAAGCGTCCCCGCGGCCAGGAATCGAACCCTGGCTTTTCGCGTGGGAGGCAGGCGCTATAACCGTTAGGCCACGCGCGCGCTGCCTACTTGGCAAGCTGCGCACGCGGCATTACTCCCCCTTTAAAAAGTGCATCGCCCCGATGCAGCACAAAACAAAAAAAGCAAACAAAAAGAACGGTAAGCTAAAGAGTCATTTGAAACACATAAGGTCCACAGTCCTATCGAGCGTAGTACGGCTTCATGCGCACGACGTGGACGACTTCGGGTCGTGGAGGGCGGCGTGATGAAGTCCGTGTTCCGTCGGGCATCACCTCGTAGTTCAGATCCCCGAGTTGACGAAGCACTCTGTAGGGTCCGAAGTAGCGCTTCAAGAGTTTTCGCGGAGACCACGGCGGCGGATCGGTGTCCACACCAGTGTTGCGGAGTGGCCACTCCGGAGTTGGAATGATTACGGAATCATTCCGCATTCTTGCGACCCCGGAATGGAATGTGAATGGAATGGCGGCAACGTTAAGGGGAATGAAATGCGAATGGAATTAGATGCCTTTTGCCCGGAATGGAGTGGGAATGGAATGGGCCCGGTTCTTTATATTTTTATTTATTTTTTTTTCGGAGGGGGGGGAGGGGAGGGAGGGAGGGTTACGTTCAGCTGTACCGAGCCAGTCAGCGAGTCAGTTCTTCAGAAATAAATTGAATACAAAAAAAAAACAAGCGTCAAAGCAAAGAGCAGGGGGGGGGGGAGAGAGAGAAGAGGGGGTGGGGGTCGGCGGTGGCGCCTTTCACGAGCCGCGTTTACATGAATGCGACTTAGTCGCATCGAATCCACTTGTCGGATTCAATACGGTCATGTAAACGGCATAAGGCGCAAAGAAAGCGCATCGCATTCAAGTCGCTAGACAGAGGTGGATCGAGATGGCGAGTGCGCATTCATTCAGGCCATGTAAACGGAGGTCGCCTCGCATTTTGGAACGGCGAGGATTATGGGAAGGCGCTCGCTGCGGGAGCGAGTGAACAGCTGAGAACATGGCGGCGGCCGACCTCGTCGGCGGCGCGGAGAGCGCTCCCGTATGGTCGCCCGCACTTTTTTCCCGAGGACAAACGGGAGCTTTTATTGCCATCATAAGTAAGCGGAATATAGCGGAGCTGCTTGGTGAGGGCGGCCCCCGTCCAAGGCCTTGCGAAGTACGACTTGAGTGTCCGAAGGGGTCCCAAAGGCTTCGGCGCAAGCACAAACGACACCGAGAGCTCCGAGCACTGTAGAGCACTGCATGGTAGCGCAGAACGAACAGCTCTACCTCAGTGCCGTTCCTGGCTGCGCAGGAGCCTTTCGGACTCGGGGTCCGGTTGGTCCGGTTGGTCCGGTCGCGATCGGCGAGGTCTGGCGCGGCGAAGCGCGGAGGCGTCCTCATAGCGTGCGCACACACGTCGCCTGTGGTCCAGAGTGACCTGGCGGCCCAGCCTGGAGCCCTAAACGCTTGGGTTTTGATGTTTCTTTCGTCTCGTAACCTTTCCACAGCACCGAAGACAGCGGGCACGATCTTTACGTTCACTGAACGCGTCGAAAGGCCTCCACGTGGTATGCACCGGAAAACGTGGTGCGGCTGGTGCCGGAACTGCATAACTTCGAGCTTTGACACGGCGAGGCGCCACCTTCGTGTAGGGCTTGGTGCGCATTCATGTAAACGTTGCCGCGTCGGCTTAGTTCGAGGGACGCGTGGAGTCGATGCGCTGAAGTCGCTTTCATGCAAACGAGGCTACGGACGTGCTGGCGACGGGCTTCAGTGGTGTTACACGAGAGCGGAACAAGAAGCCAAGCACCGAGCAAGAAATGAAGGTGCGGCATATAAAGAAACCGCCATGCACGGCTCCTCATCGTCCTTCTTGTCTTGCTTTTTCTTTTTCTTTTTTGACGGCACGGAGAAAGCACGCGCGCGCAAAGACTGAGATCTGGGAGCGGGGGCGACTCATAACTTGCAGAGCTCCGATAACTCGTTTACTCGCGCGCCGCCGAAAGATGATCAGTTGTTGTTTTCTTATAGTTCGAGGAGCGTTGTTTAGCAGACGGCCAACCCTGCTGCCTTCCACGTTCATTCACGCGCACTCCTTTGAAGTGCGAAATCTGGGTTTGCTTCGGCATTAAAACAAAGCGAGATTCACTTCTCTCTTCTCCTCTTGCGCTTTGCTCCGACGCTATTTTTTATACTGCATTTTTACGTGTAAGTCCGCCTTTTACTTGGTCTTAGTTCCGATGCTTGTTTTCTGTGTTATATTTTTTACATTCAGGTGGGTTAGGGTTACAAGCAAGCTAGCGGATTCCCGCTCATTTCCTTTGACTTTAGGCTCTGCATACTTTGTTTCACCTTGCGATGGACCGCTGCGGACGCTACGAGTAACCCCAGGCAATCCAGCACCTTGAGCTTATTAAAATCAGTGCTGTTTGGGGGCATTTAGCATTTTTTTGCAATTGTCTATGCGTTTGATAAAGTGAGCTTTCAGCGGCTTATGCCGGCAACACAACAAGGTTGGGCAGTATCGTATTTCAGCAATACATTTCGTATCTGTATTTCTGTATCGCAATACATTTGTTCACCAGTATCTCTATTCCTGTATCAAATACATGTGGAATGTTTGTTTGTTTTTTATCGCGATACAATCAGGATGAAATGTGTTTCGTTACATTTCTTGAGAAATACCCCCCTCCTCCCCAGAAAACAAAATACAAGTCCGAACGCCTTTTTTTTTTGCTTTTTTATTTCTGAGAGCTTTAGGGTCAAGGAGATATTGGTGCATTGTTACTATGCTGGGCAAGGTTCCTTCCGATTTTACAAATTATTTTCTCTTCTGAGAAATGTTGCGTAGTCAGAACTCGAAACAGCTCGTACCAGGAGTTGAGTCGGAGCATCTTCTACCGCAGGTCCCTAGGTAGGGATTGCATGAGTTATTGTTTACTGGCATTCAATGCCCGCTTTTAGTTAGTTAGAGCCTTGAGAAATAGGAAATCAAAGGAGGTGTTGCTTGGCCTGTGGCCGAGTAGCTGAGTCACAGTCCGCTGCAACACGAGTCTGGCGGTGGTTGACTTGAAATAGTAGGATGACTGAAGCAGTGAAATTCAACACATATCCGAATGCGTCTGCGCCTGTAATATTGCACTGCTCAAGGGTACGTCATCAGTTGACGTGAACGTGACCCGCTGCTCTGGTGATCCGATAACCAGGAAGGAGGCCAGACTTGGCCTCGCTGTGCCGACCCAGACTTCGTACACCTGCGACTCGTCTCGAGCGCGCTGATTCTCGGAGAGCTCGCACCTGTGCCGGCCATCTAAGGTCACAATCCACGAGGTCTCTGTTTGGATGATGCTAGGCGAAACTTAAGGACTGCCATTCATGCGTAGGAGGCGGAGGTGGACTCGGCACGAAGGACCGTCACAACAGGGATGCCACCGTATCGATTTTTCAACCGTAACAAAAGATAAGACATGTGCTCCAGGATGCTTCAGGTGGTTCACTATTCTCGAAAATTACAAATTCAACTGCCTACATAATCTTCAACGAGGTCACCTACAACGAAAGTACGTATTGTCCTTTCACAGCAGCATGGGAAAAGTTTCATGTTCAATGCAACACCTATAGATACAAGAATACTAGTTCATTCCACCGTGACCTCATGTGATCAGTGTTGACAGGGGCGCCCTTATTGGACAGGGGAGTGGTGATGTTATGATAGAATATATTTAGAGGTCGAAGTCTTTTCGCATCACTTGTTAGACAGACAGGATGCCAGGGAAGGGACCGCGGTCAATCCTTGGTGGAACGCTTTTTTGAACCCATGGAAAACTCCTCTCCGTCCGGAACCACTACCTTCAAGGCAAAGTGCCAAGCCTGCGGGATAGTAATTTTGGAATAAAAAACTTCCACTTCATACTTAAAGCCTCATCTCAGTTGGCGTCTCAAAGAAATATGAAAAATGTATTGCATTATCAGTATTTCTATTTCTGCCCTACCTAAAATGTATTCATGTACTTGTATTTCCAAAGAATTTTTGCCTATTTTTAAAATGTATCACCGATACGTATCGCGATGCATTTTTGCAGATACATTTGAATATCAGTATTTTAGATACTATTTTCATCTGTCCCAGTATTTGTATTTCCAAATACATTTCTGAGTATTTCTGCCCAACCCTGCAACACATGTAACTGCCAAGTGCCTTTTTTACGTTTAGGAATTAGAGGAATGGAATGGAACGATTCAGCCGTTCCAAGAGTGGGAATGGGCCCAATGTCCCCATTCCCAGAAGTTGAAAGGAATGGAATTATCGAAAACTCTAATTCCCCGGAATGGAATTGGAATGGAATGGAGGTGCCCATTCCGCAACACTGGTCCACACCCACACCCTGTCTCCGGGCTGGAAGTGGACGTCCCGGCGACGAAGGTTGTACCGGCGAGCATCGACACGCTGTTGATCGTGGATTCGAAGGCGGGCTAGTTGGCGTGCCTCTTCGGCTCTCTGACTGACCGCATGGGCATCGTCGCATCCGTCATCCACTGGCTCATGGGGCAGCATCGCGTCCAGCATTGTCGTCACTTTTCTGCCATGCACCAGCTCGAACGGTGTAAACCCAGTTGTTTCTTGAACTGCGGTGTTGTAGGCGAACGTGACGTATGGTAATACCTCGTCCCACGTCTTGTGCTCTACATCGACGTACATGGAGATCATGTCGGCGATGGTCTTGTTGAGCCGCTCCGTTAGCCCGTTGGTCTGCGGATGGTACGCGGTGGTCCGACGATGGCTGGTGTGGCTGAGCCGAAGGATCTCTTGCGTGAGCTGAGCCAAGAACGATGACCCTCGATCGGTTATCAAGACTTCGGGGGCGCCATGTCGAAGGAGAATAGATTCGACGAAAAACTTGGCGACTTCCACCGCTGTTCCCGACGGAAGGGCTTTCGTCTCAGCGTATCGTGTAAGATAATCGGTCGCGACGATAATCCAACGGTTTCCTTGCGCCGATGTTGGGAACGGCCCAAGTAAATCCATCCCGACCTGTTGGAAGGGCGTAGTCGGGGCAGATATCGGCTGCAGGAGTCCTGCTGGTTTCGTCGGAGGCTTCTTACGTCGTTGGCACTCATGGCATGACCGTGTATACGAGTGGACGGTTTTCGGGAGTCTCGGCCAATAGTACTTGTCACGAATCCGGGCGAGCGTCCTGCTGTAGCCAAGGTGTCCTGCCGTCGGGTCGTCGTGGCATGCTTGAAATATTTCTTCTCGCAGGCTGGCAGGAACAACCAGCAGCCAGGCAGGGTTGCTTGTTCCGAAGTTCTTCTTGAAGAGCACGCCTTGCCGCAGACCGAAGCTTGACAAGTCTCGGGCCAGGAATCGCGGAACGGAACTTCCTTGACCTTCGAGGTGGTCGATCACGGCGCGAAGTTCGGGGTCGTCTCGTTGAAGTGCTCCCATGTCGGTATCTGTAATTGCTCCGAGAAAACGGGCGTCATCGTCGTCGTCGGTGCTGTTCGGGAGGAGATTCGACTGGGGCCCTAGACAAACAATCGGCGTCATTATGCTTGCGGCCAGACTTGTGCACAATGGTCACGTCGAATTCTTGCAGTCGAAGGCTCCAGCGAGCGAGGCGTCCTGACGGGTCCTTGAGGTTGGCGAGCCAGCAGAGAGCGTGGTGGTCCGTGACGACGCGGAACGGGATGCCGTACAGGTACGGGCGGAACTTGGTTAACGCCCAGACGACAGCGAGACATTCCTTGTCGGTCGTTGAATAATTTTTCTCTGCCTTGGACAGTGCCCGGCTTGCGTAAGCGATCACCTTCTCTGCTCCGTCTTGTTTTTGGACGAGCACAGCGCCGAGTCCGGCGTTGCTGGCGTCTGTGTGAACCTCCGTTTCCGCTGATGGATCGAAGTGTCCGAGGATAGGGGGCGACTGGAGTCTTTCCTGCAGTTCGTTGAACGCTTGTTCTTGCTCCTCCCCTCACTGGAAGTTCACGTCGTCCTTCGTTCAGATGCGTGAGCGGTGCAGAAATCTTGGCAAAATCGCGAACGAAACGTCTGTAGTAAGCGCACAGCCCAAGAAATCTTCGCACGGCTTTTTTGTCTGATGGCTTCGGAAATTCGGCGACAGCGGATGTCTTTGCAGGGTCAGGACTTACACCTTGAGCACTCACGACATGGCCCAGGAATTTGAGCTCGCCGTACGCGAACCGACATTTTGACGGCTTCAGTGTTAGTCCAGCATTCTGGATAGCCTGTAGCACGGCTCGCAAACGTCTCAGGTGCTCGTCGAAGTCGCTTGCGAATACCACGACGTCGTCGAGATAGACGAGGCAGCTTTGCCATTTCAAGCCGGAAAGAACGGCGTCCATTACGCGCTGGAACGTCGCTGGTGCGGTGCACAGTCCGAACGGCATCACTTTAAATTCGTAGAGACCGTCCGGCGTGACGAAGGCAGTCTTCTCACGGTCCCGTTCGTCGACCTCGATCTGCCAGTACCCACTCTTCAGGTCCATCGACGAAAAGTATCGGGCGTGGCGCAGCCGGTCCAGAGTGTCGTCGATGCGTGGCAGTGGGTAGACGTCCTTTATTGTTACGGCGTTCAGTCGGCGATAGTCCGACGCAGAACCGAAGAGTCCCGTCTTTCTTTTTCACCAGGACTACCGGTGAAGCCCACGGACTGCTTGAGGGTTGGACAATGTCGTCGTCGAGCATTTCTTGGACCTGCTTCTGGATGACTTCTCTCTCTTTCACAGAGACACGGTACGGCGACCGATGAACAGGAAGCGCGTCGTCTTCAGTAACAATTCGATGTTTCGCAACGGTCGTTTGGCGCACCTTTGACGACGTGGAGAAGCACTCATTGAACTCGGCGAGAAGGTCGCTGAGTTGTCGTCGTTGTGGGGTAGGCAGGGTTGGGTCTATGTCAAACTGCGAAGGCGGCGTTGTCTTGGGCGGCCACGAAGAGAGGTCTTCTGATATTCCGGCGATTTTGGCTGAGTCTGGGAGTTCCTCGGCGTGACCCACGGCGGTGCCTTTCGTAAGGTGCTGGGCCTCCTGTCGGAAGTTCGTTACGAGTGCGACAGTGTGTCCGTCTTGGAGCTCCGCGACGCCTCTTGCAATGCCCATCCCTCTTCCTAGAAGCAACTGAAGGCTTCCTTCGAGCAAAACGTCACCGCATAAAGTCTCATCGACCCCGACGGGTACTAAAACACTTGACCGCGGTGGTAGGTTCACGTGGTTTGCGAGGACTCGTACCTCGGATGACGTCGCTTTGGGTTCCTCCGGTGGTGGAGCAGGTTTTCGTAGGGTCAGCCGGTTTGCTGCGAGGTCGATGACGGCGCCATACTCGCAGAGAAAGTCCATTCCGAGGAAAACGTCCCTCGAACAGTCTTGCAGAACGACGAACTTGACAGGGCAGGTCTCACCATGGATCTCGACGCGAGCAGTGCAGATCCCAACAGGTGTGATGAGATGTCCGCCGGCGGTTCGTATCTGCGGTCCGTCCCACGACGTCATAACTTTTCGAAGGCGACGGGAGAGTCTCCAACTCAAAACGGAGTAGTCTGCTCCGGTGTCCACGAGCGCCGTCGTGTCGTGGCCGTCGATGATAACGTTGAGGTTATTCGACACTGTTGCAGAAACGTCGTTGTGGGGCGTTGTGGCGTTAGAGTGGGAGGGCTCCGACGATCTTGGAGGATCTTGGCATCGTTCGTCTTCGGCAACACCACCTCCCGGCATTGCCGCGCCTAGTTTTCCCGACGGGAGGCGATGGGTGACAGGCTGTCTCGGCGAGACCGGCGGATGGGCGATGGCGAGCGTCGTGGAGACGGTGAACGGAATCCTCGGCGACGAGACGACTCAGGTGAGGAAGAGCGGCGGAGGTAGTCCTCGATGTCCCGAGGTCGCTCTCCAAGACGTGGTCGAGGGTCGTTGGGCGCAAACCCTCGTAGGCCCAGCTGGCGGTAGGGGCATCGACGGTAGATGTGGTTCGCTTCACCGCAGTGGTAGCGCAGCGGTCGTCGATCGGCCGTGCGCCACAGATCCGTCTTCCTTGGCGCCGGTTGTTCAGTATGGACGAGCTGGCGTTGCCCTTCCCGACGTCGGAAGGTCTGTGGCTCTGGCTCACGTCGCGGCGGCGTGGAATACTGCCGGGCAGCTGGCGCAGGTCTCCGAGCTATTGCCGTGTAGGTCAGGGAGTGCTCCTCGGGTGCGGCTACGCTGGTGGGAGCCTCAGGATGGAATGCCCGTTGAACTTCCTCGCGGACCACTTCGGCAATCGACAGCGAATCAGGCTGGTGGGCAGCAGGCAGGAACTTCTTGATTTCCTACCGTACGACGTCCCGGATGATGTCGTGGAGGTCTGGGATGTTGCAGCTGGACGGCGAGAAGGCAGCGGAGCCGGGAAGTCGCTGGTAGTGTGAGGCCCGTGCTTGAAGAGCACGTTCGATGTTGGTGGCCTCAGTGATGAAACCTTCGACGGTGGTAGGCGGGCTCCGCACGAGGCCCCCGAAGATGTTTTCTTTCACGCCCCGCATTAAAGGGGTCCTGCAATGACTTTTTTACTAATTTTTAATTTGCACCAAACCTGAGCGCACTGAACGTAGTAACTTAATAACACTTTTCTTATCTCGAATTTTGCTTTATTTTAAAAGTTATAGGCGAATTAAAATTGCAAAAACAAGCAACAAATAACCTCCTTCATGACGTCCTTGGTTGCTTCTGTGGCCGTGAACTAGACGATGGGGTAGTGAGCTGAGCGAGCGCTCACGGCTGCCGTACTCCGTGTCGACGGCGCGAGAGGGCGCCACTAAAGTGTGTTCTGGATAGGCTGTATATAGCGGGCAGCTAGAGCGGCTCTCACTGCATTTGCTGCGCGATTAAACACAAATTCGGCTTGACACTTCATTGGCCACAAACGACAGCGAACACGGGGTAAAGATCAGTTCAGAATGGGAGCCACTTCGCGCTGGCATACCGCGAAACGGCCAAACCGCCAGACAAAGCTGCTCACCGAAGGCCTTGGGAACGCTCAAAGCCGGTCGGGTCCTTCGGTCCCTACGGCCGCAGCGCCGTCGCGTACATCCGGGACCTTTCCGTGTTGGCGCCTGATCCCACTACTCCTTTCTAGTAGGCGCCGCCTTTTCCACCGCTTGGTGGCGGGTATGACGACGGATCATTTCTTGTTTCCGTACTTTATGAACTGCATTTGTTTCTTTTCTGATCTAAAATATTGAACAAAAACTACTTTTATAAATAATTGAAACGGTTCGCGTCACTTATATTTTGTATTTCGACTAAAAAGAAGCTTTTAGCGGCTCTGACCAGTAGTAAGCCCAGGACCTAAGACGTCACATATCGCGCGCTTTCGGTACCGCGGGTCGCCCCCGTCGGTGGAGGAGGTTTCCGCGTCGTCCGGTTAAAATATGACGCGCTGATATTTAGTTACTCTCACCGTGCCCGCTGGCTTGCCCGAACCCCAAGAGACGTGGAAACCGCAAAAAAGGTAGACGCTTAATTATGATTGCAGGGCCCCTTTAAGACCTTCAGCGTCTTTTCTTCTGGGGCGTCAGGATCCGCGCGGCTGCTCAGTCGAAGAACATCTTCGACAAAGCTAACGACGCTCTCGTTAGGGCCTTGAACCCTCGCTTGAAGGAGGTCTTCGGCGCGTTCTCTTCGGTGTTGGTTGGTGAATGTTTTTCCTAACTCAGCCTTGAGTTGATCCCAGGTGGTGACTGACGCTTCGTAGTTCTCGAACCAGTTCCGCGCGGTTCCTTCCAAGGCAAAGTAAACATTCTGAAGACACTGTTCCGGTGTCCACCCATTATGGAGAGCCACTCGTTCGTACTGTTGCACCCAGTCGTCGATGTCTTCCTGGCTTTCGCCGTGGAAGGGAGCCGGTGTCCGAGGAGCAACGGGCAGGTAGACGACGGTGGTGGTGGTAGGGGTCTGCGATTGCTGGCCGTCCATCGTCGGCCTCGTTGGCTGTTTGGTCTTGGGCGGCAGAAGTCCAAATTCCGGGTGTAGGCCTTGGGTGCGACGACTGAACCGGATCTCGGTAGTGCCTTCGTTGGTTCTTCGTGGGCTTGGCGTCGCACTTGCACTGCGGACCCTCGGAGGGGTACGCGGCAGGGGCATGCGGTACCCCGCACCCCAACCAAAATGTCACGAATGACGAGGTGACAAAACAAAGGAATAACTAAGAAAACTGAAACGTTAGTGGGGTGAACTTGTGCCGAAAAATAAAAAGGAAACAGAAGATAACAGCAGAGCGTCGCAAGAGCAGAGTCGAACGCTGGGGCGAAAACTGACCCTGGCTCGCTACGCGAAGCCCCTTTGTACACGCGTGGTTTTCTGGAATAATCAGCGCAGAAAGTTCGACACGTAGAACATTCGCACCGCGAACGAGCAACACGGTTCTCGAATTTACCCGAACATTACATTTGATGTCAACAAACAGGCGTCCCCGCGGCCAGGAATCGAACCCTGGCTTTTCGCGTGGGAGGTAGGCGCTATAACCGTTAGGCCACACGCGCGCTGCCTACTTGGCAAGCTGCGCGCGCGGCAATATAACAAAAAAGGCGGCCCAGCGTTTACTGTTTCATACAATCCTGCCCCTTGTCTGCACGCAGATTTGCAGGCTTAATCCCAGGTGTTGTGTTGAAAGCAAAAATGCCCAGAATGCCGTAGGACAGTGTGACGACCAAGAGGATAATCTTGATAAAAAATTATTGTAACGAGGTCTTTTAATGATAACGCAGTTTTATTTCGCGTCGTGAAACAAGCTAACTTTCTAGGTTTTTGGTTTTATAAAAATAGATTCTAAAGAAGACAAATATTTGTTTAATTTTGTGTCCTGCTATCCGTTAGCGCACCTACGCTGGACGTGTAGGTGTGAGCAGCCAAAGAAACGTGATAAACTAAACCAAACATTTTCTCTGCTTTCAATCTATGCTGATAAAAAAAATAAGTTCGCTTTTTTCAAATTGTGAAGTGAACCTGCATTACCGTTCATATATACCATTACAATTAATATCTATCTCCATTATTCTGGTCGTCGTCAGTCTCTTGAATCGCGTGCTTATCGTTTTTTCTTGCGTTTAGAACGCCACGTGAAAGCGAGCTCGTAATTCAGTGCGCAGACAAAGAGGAGGTCGGCGTAAAACAAAGAAAATTCTGGGTCACCGTTCTTGCTTTAGTTTTTAAATTTTGCCACCTCTGAGTGTAACTTTAAGATATCAACGAAGTATTTTTTAACGGCGTGGGCGTGCCAAGAGTCATGTACGTACGTATGGAAGTTTTCAAGGCGTGCCAAGTGGTATACGACCGATCCCTGTACATCACCCTTTATACAAACATTGGGCCATTAATTAGACAGACAGTATTAAACAGAAGATGCGGCTCTCTTCCCCGAGAAGGGGTCTCGATATAAAATTCTTTTTTTTTCTATTAGGCGTGTTCAATCCATGCATGCATTGTGTAAAAACGACTCACCTGAGAAGTTCGCCTCCCATGTGCCTTATTAAACCTTCAGCAATCAGAAGGTAGAGCCTTCGAGAAACGTCGGATAACTCAGCGAGTCGTTCCTCAAACCATCTTGGAATATTTAGGCCGTACTCTTTCTGAACCAATAGAGCGTCAAGTGCGTCCGGAATGATGGTAGCGTTTTTGAATAAACTAATTTCAAGCTGATAAGCGGCTCTCAAAACAAACCAGGTCAAGCTGAACAAGCCACTAAATGGATTAAACAGCCTCCATAGAATCTTCTTAATCTGGGGCTTGCAAATTAATCTGGAAAAGAATGCGCAGGGCATGAGGAAAAGGACTGCATCATATCAAATAATAGTGCAGTCTGTTTAAATCAATCAACACGGATTGTTTCCTTCCATGCTTCGCGTCTAGTTGTGTCCTCAACTTTTTATGTTATGTCTTCAACGTTTTGGCAGTTATCAAGCAGTGGAAATATGGCTGTTTGGGAAATTTTATTTTAGTCCCTTCCAGGTTGTTCTTACCTGCATACTCAACACCAGGTCTAGCATACAAGCACACTGATGCCTCTGCGGGTCAGAATGTAATATACCGATACCGATTTTTTTCACATTAATTTTTGCTCTACTTCATATCTCCATTGTTACCTACAACATCTATACAGGCTAAGTAGTTTTTTTTTTTAATGCGCTTGTTGTTGCTTTTTTTCATGATACCGGTTATCACGAGAAAAAAGCATCCGAACGGACTATGTCTTAGATCAGGGGCCTCGAACACGCGGCCCGCGGGCCATAAACGGCCCGCGACTCACTAACACGCGTCCCGCAAGCATGCCACGGCTGAGAGCCCTCGTTTCCATGCCATTTGAGTTCTACAATTGCCATAAATAATAGTTTTTTTTTTTTTATTGCCGATTAATTTTTTGGTCGAAAAAAGCCTTTAATTTTATAACGTGTTCTCATATTTTGCAATAATGGGTTTTCGTTTGGACTGAGTGGGTTTTGCAGCGCAAGCTTTCACTCCACGTGCTCCGAGCTGGTGTGCACTAGCCCCCTCGGCCACCGATTTCCCCATCGTGCTTGGGACATAGGCTGCAGACTCAGCTTAAGGGTGAGTCTGCAGTAATTCCACTCGTCATTTTTGCGCGCTCCGGGATCGACTTCTTTGGAGCGCGCAACCGCCACTGGTCGTTTGCGGTCAACTCGGATGTCTTTCGGTCGTTGTTTTGGGGCAGCGCCGACTCCGGATCTTGGTTGGGAGAGCCCAGTTCTGAATGTGCCGATTTCCTCGGAGCCGAGTGGAAGCCTATCTCTAAAGGCACGTTAATTGCTGCCTCCTCGAGCATGACGGGAATAGTGGGCGAGCGATGGCGACGGCGAAGCGGGTCCCTTGTTTAATTGTCGCTCCCGAAGCACGGGCTGCAGTTCTACTGCTGCTGCTTAATGAAAAAACTTTTTTTTCGGAACTGTTTGACGCAAGGGGATGTTACCACTTGGCGTGTGAATCCCGGTTCCATTTTAACTTCGCAGCCTTCCATTTGTTTTGACATTAAACACAACGGCGATGTGATTGTGCGTTTCTGGGCATCTGGGGTACAAAATACTGCAGTTTTGGTTGTGCGAAAATTCCTCGTCAAACGTTCAAATCTACCAGTTTGAACATCAGTCGGTATGGTATATCTAGACAACACAATAAATACCTACAAAACTTATAGTTACGAAAGTGGGCAAATCTTCTGGAACTGGCCGGGATGCAGTTCGAGGAGACCCCAGCTGTTTGTCAGTTGCTCAATTTTCGACGCGTTCTCTATATTTCAAAGTGTCTGTCTGGGGCGCGTGTTGCTATTTCTTTGAACCCACGGACCCCAGGCATCGAACGGCAGGCATCGAACGGGGCAAGAAGAGCAGCAAATAAAATTAGACCACTGTACCATGAAGATAGCCCCGTGGTGCTTAAATAAAAGACGACGACGAGTCAGTCGTTCCAATTTCATCCTGGTCTCCTGTCCATGATCCGCAGTCGTTCATCATACAGCGATACTTGGTGCCAGAAATGGGATCTTCAATCGCCTTGCACCATGACTGATCTTCCAACACCAGTACCGTTGCGGCTGGAAGAGCACGCTGCAGAAAATTGCAAGAAATTCCAGCAGCGGATGGAACTCTTCCTTCTGGCTACAGTGTCAAAGGAACGTCTCAGTCAGCAAAAGAAAGTCTGTATTTTTCTGCACGTCACAGGGCAAGAAGCCATTGACGTATTCAACACGTATAATTTGTCAGCCGAAGAAGCCTAATATTATGAAGTCCTGGTACGGAGATTTGAAGCCTGCTGCCCTGGGAGATATAGTGAGAAACTCAAGCGCTACGTGTTCCGGACTCGGCGACAAGAGGAGGAAGAAGCTTTCAAGCATTTCTACCCCGATATTCAGCTGAAAGCAGTGACCTGTAGATTCAGCAGTTTAAAGGCGTCGATGCTACGAGACCAGACTGTGCGTGGAACGTCAAGTAAGAAGCTTTGAGAAAACTTCCCGCAAAATTTGACTTTGAAAACAGCTGTTGAATGCTGCAAGGCACACGAAATAGCCGATGTTCACAACAAAAGATGGAATGAAGCGACTCTTAGAGGATAGAGCGACAGAACCGCCAAGTTGGAACCCATCAAGAATAAAGTAGCAACAAAGAGAGAAGTGGAGATAACGCTTCAGCAACCATGTTCACCCTGCCAGGCAATGTCCAGCTTACAGAAAGACATGCGCAAAGTATATTAAGAAGAATCATATTGCAGTATGTTGCAAGACCAGCCAGGCCGGCATACATGACGTTGAAGAAACCAGTGAGGGAAGCAGCGATTTTTATGTGCTCAAAATTTCGCCAACCAGCAGCGTGCAAACCTTTGACAACCGTGATTGTACCACTAGAAACACGCTAGAAGGGAATCAGGAAAAGCTTAGACACCGGTTAACAGGCCGACCTGCTCGCACGCACATAGTTTACGAAGATCAAACCTAACCAGCGGCCTTAACCCACAACTGTAACTCTTCACAGCTAAGGAGATGGCATCATGCAACATCTGGGAAAAGTCCGGCTGTCGGCATCTGTCGGCAGCAAACAAGGGTTCATGGGTTTCTTTATAGCAAATGAGGGCAGGCAAGCCATCATGGGCTTGAAAGCATGCGAGTACTTTCGCCTCGTCAACCGTTTCAACACTGTGGAGCGCAAACAAGTAGAGCGCGAGTTCCCGGGTCTTTCGGTGGTCTTGGTTGAACAAAGAGAGCCTACAAGATGGCTCTTCGTGAAAACTCCACACCTGTGGTACAGCCAGCACACCGGTTGCCGCACGCGCTACGAGTGCCTCTGAAGGCAGAGTTGAACCAAATTGAGACAGCAGGTGTTATCGCGAAGGCACCAGAATCTTTCAACTAGGAGAGTTCCTTGGTTAGAGTACGGACGAAAAGCAAGGTAAGATTATGCATGGAGACCCACCACGTTAACAAAGCACTGAAGCGAGAGCATTTTCAGCTGCCTCGAGAGAGAAAGTTGAAGCAGAGCTGGCACATTCCGCATAATTTAGCCATCTCGATGCCAACAGCGGTGTCCATATACCCTTAAATGACGGTACGTCTTAAAGGGGTAGGGAAACGAAATTCCAGCGCTCATTTTTTAGCTTTAATGTGTTGCATGTTGCACCATAACCTCAATAACACAAGTCTTGCGTTGAAAGGCACAAGCAAACTAATTTTAAAGCTAATTAATGAGCACCTGGTGGATGCATGCGGAGCCTATTAGGGATGTAATCTAGCAACGTTGGGGAACTTGCTACGTAGTCGGGACGAAGCAGATTCCTTCAGAGCAGCGCCGCTTTTTGGAATTTCAACATTTTCCTTCATAGCTTTCCTCCTCAACTCACAAATCGCGCATTAAACTAAACAGTCGAAGAAGACGGAAAGAAGTGACTCCCTCTTTCTCGGATTCTCGTTTGTGCACCCGGATACAGTCATTCGTCCCCTCGAAGATTAGCCCGTCGCTCAAAACTCGGACAAAAGTTGCTTTCCCCACCCCGTTCAGCCCTAAGCTGACATTGCTGTGAAAGCTACGTGCTCCTTGGGCCAGCCACACGCTCGTCACCCCACGGGTACTTCGAACGGCTCGATTGTAACGCGTTGACGCTATTGACACCACCACAACGCTGACAACGCCACCAACGGCAAAGCTCATAACCACGCCAGCACTGCTACTTCACGAACGCGGGAAATTTTTTCTTTCTGTTTTTGTTTGCGTCGGATATCTCATGACACATCACACTCTCCGTTCGCTTCTCTTCGAGCGCTTGCTCGCGTGCACCGTTTGGAACGAAAAATATAGCCGATCGTTCAAAATAAAAACGTGCGATTATCATTTACGGTTATTATCCGTCATGCTTGACTCCTTTCCAAACGAAATTTGAATATTTCAATTTTTGTTTCCGTACCCCTTTAAAGATGCACCTTTAGCGTGTCTTTCGGTTGCTACAGGTCTCTTAGACTGCCCTTTGAGCTCGCTTCAGCGACCGAAATGTTTTAGCGAACTATGCGCCACCTCTTATATGGACTTTCAGGAGTGGGGGTGTATACACAAACTCATGTTTACAAACAAACCGGAGCGCCCGGAGCGCCCTAGCGGACGCCTCCGGCGCCGCGCATGCGCGATGGGGGTGTGGGCAAGAAGCTCGCCGTCGCCCATAAACATACCATTGAAATGCGATGTCGTCGGCGTCAGTGTGAGTCCCACTGCCCTTTTTCGCATTAGAATTGTTGGTTCTACGTCTTCCTGGCGATGTCTGACTATCTTGAGCGGCGTCAGCGAAATTACCGAGGCTCGTTACAGCGCAAAACTTCGCGTGAATAATCTGACATGTGGCGATTCATTCCGCGTGGACGCCGCAGAATGTACGCTAAAGCCTGATTCGCATGATGAGATTTCGCTCGGAATTTTCAGTCACGACGCCGCTCGGGCTGCAAAAGCGTGAACCGTAGCTGAGATGGTCGACATCGATACTGGAAATTGCAAGCAGAATCGGACCAACTGAATTAGACATAACAAGTGGGTGATGGTCACTGGTAACAATGATCAACATCTTTTTGTATCTACTGTCTACATCGAGCCTGCTTACAAACCTTCAAATTTAAGTCTTTTGAGGCCTGCACTTACTTCTTATCGCAAGTACCAGGCCAACATTTGGTCTACGGACTGGCGTCGTCTAAGAGAGCAGACGGCAAGCAGAAACGTTTGAAAGAGCAGACGACAGTTCGAACAATCAGGCGGCCGTTTGAACTTGAAGAAGCACTGAACGTAGTCCGCAGGTGGTCCGCACAACTTGACGGTTTTCTGGCGTTCATGTTGGAACAAAACAAATAACTCTGATGACCACAAGTATCTGCGAATTCAACCCAAACTGCTTCCCGCCCCAGCAATCGTTGTCCGACGGCGTCTGTTTTTCCTTTTTCAAGGCACATATCCAGATTATCGAACGAACCGAGCACGTGAAAACTGACCTTCAAACCTTTCTCGACACTTTTGGTACGGCCCCAGTCGCGGCATTTTGACGAGAAGGCAGGTTTTTGTCTGGTTCCTTTCAAAACAACGCAGGAATACACGTCTGGCATGGGGACATCTGACCACAGCCCCAGACTGGAAGTGCGACCGACGCGCCACCACCGCGCCGTGACGTCACAGAGATGAGTTCGTGTATATTGATGATATCCTGGTTTGAGGTGCAACGCGAGAAGAACATGACCAACGCATGCGTGTTGTGCTTCATGCCCTGCAAGCAGAAGGATTAACTCTTAACTTGGAGAAGTGTATCTTTTGGGTCAGAGAAATTATCTACTTATGAGATAAAATAAGTGCCGCTGGCATTGAGCCAAACCCAGAACTTGCAAAATGTTTTGCATCCCTGCCAACTTTAACAAGTCATAACGAGGTTCAGCAGTGTATAGCAGCTGTAGACTACCTTGGAAAGTATGTACTTGCCCAACTTGTGAACGCAGAAAGAGTCGTTGCTTCAACTTATTCGACAAGACACTGTTCTTGAACGGCAGAGCGGTGGTGGTGGTAAGGGGGGCAGCGGGGGCGAGCGGGATTCGAGGTGATGCACTTTTAGGGGAGAGGGGGGGGTGTAATGCCGCGTGCATGACCGAAAAGGCCGGTGGTACTTAGAGAAGGTACGTTTTTCTCTTTTCGCCGAGTGTAAACGAAGAGTGACCTTGCCGAGTAAGTCTCGCCCCAGCACACTCCCGAACATTCCAGCCAGGTCGAATGTTCGAGATACCGAGTGTAGTAGATAAGGAGATGTCCATGGCTTTGCCACTCATTCACACTCTCAAGGTAACTACGCACTCATTCTCGCTCCAGCCAGCTATGATGAAGACGCCACGACGTTCGCTGCTGCTGTTTCGACGCTCACATTTTTCTCTTCCTTTTTTTGTGGTTTTTGGTACAAGTATGCTGATTAAACCTTGACATAGTAAGCCTGGAGCGAGGGGACAAAAAGACTGACAGAGACTGACACAGAGTTTCGTGTCTGTCCGTGCCATTTTTGTCCCCTCGCTCAAGGGTTACTATGTCTATCCTTAATCAGCTCGGCTGCCTACTTGCTTTAACTTCGATTAAACCTTTATTTTCAGTTTACGCTCGTCGAATCTTTTCGATCTACAATAGCTCAAGAAAGGGTGGTAATTCTCACTATCATGACGAACAAAAGCGTTGGGACCTAAGTTCACTTACGTGTATTTATCGTGATGCTCCGGCATTCTCGTCAGATGGAACTCACTCTGTTCTTTGCATGGGTAGAGACCATCGAGCACAAGAGCCGCACTGTTGAAGCACCTGCAAGTTATTCGTGACAACATGGTGTCGAATAATTAATATGTTCAAAATAATCACTCAATCGATTTTAGCTTTGTCTGAACTCGGGAAACCTGAAGGGTTGATAGAGCGCTAACGGCCGATTATAGGTTTAGCGTGTTCGCAAACTGCTTTTTCGGCAAATTCTAATCCACAATAATGTTTTAACGGTGTAACACAGCGCACATTTAAACTTCTCTGAGCTTCATTGTTGAAGTTTAAGGTGATAACCCTTGGTGGCTAAAATCTTCTCAAGTCATGCGGTATCAATAGGCCGGGCGCACTCACTGGTGGAATAAACGAATGCCGTCCGCGCCGGGCCGATTATTATAAAACGTAGTTTTCTTGAGGTTGGCAGTCTTGATACGGTAGCTGATGTGAATAAAAAAAATGAAAGGGTTTACAATTTCATGTAATGCCGAATTAGACCGCAGCTCTTGAGGTGGAAGAGGGAGGGTACGGACAGGAGGGTATGCCCCTCCTGCTCCTCCTCCCTCCTCTTCCTCTCCCCTCCTCCATTCTCCTCCTCGCTCCTCCTCCTCTCATTCTCCTCCCCTCCTGCTTCCTTTCTTCTCCCCTCCTCCCCCTCCCTCCCTCTGCCCTGGTGACGTGACCCTCGTGACGTCACTCGTGAAGGTTGTGGCCTCCGTCGTGAGCTTCGTGACGTCACGTGTGACGTCATTATGAGAAACGTCTCATAATGCGGCACGCGGTTACGCGGACGCCGACGGTGACGGCGACGCCGCTCAAGCCGGAAACGGGCGCCTAAAGGCCTGACCACAGTAGTGTCAACGGCACCGCCGGTCGGCGCTGCTGGGCGGCGCCACCGTCCGGCGTCCCAACGCGAGGAGTCCACATTGGCCTCCGTTTTGCGAGCGTCACGTGACAACACTGGCTGTCGCGATCGCGCGCGAGCCTCCCGTCGGATTTTCCACTCTTTCGTCGTCTGCTATTAGTTAGATTCTTCCGTTTCGGCTCTCGACTTTCGCTAATATCAGCATCGAAACCTCACTCACTACCTACATGCTAGGTGTCCATGATGACCTGGTGATCAGCGTGAATGTGATTATCCTAGCCTGCTCGTTAATCTTGCGACGTCGCCGCGCTCTAAAGGGAAGCAGGCGCAGGTTTTGGGTCCGGCCGAGTTGTTTCTACCGAAACACCAAAGGAAAGGTAAGTGCTTCGCTGCCCCAGTGGCGCGCCAGAAATGAAGGCTACTTTCGAGAGTGCCACCAAATCAATACGACATCCGTCACAACACAGACGACATGCAACAAGTGCCACGGAGAAACTCACTTGTAATTCCGAATTCTGCTCCTATAATTTCCCCGCGGTTGTCCTTAGCGCCCTTATCTAGGAAGTCTGGCTGCGTCTTGTCATATAAAAAGGGAAACAGTTGGACAGTTTCAAGGAACTGCTCCATTGGGGAAGGCATTGGGAGAAATAGGGATAGCAGACGAAACGAAACAACGCTACGTTCCTTCGGAACGTGAAAGACGCGCGGAGGACCGGCTTGAGCGTTGCCATGGCATCGCAACGTCACTCTCTACGCCACCTCCCATTGGCTCCTCTCTTCTGCGGTGAGGAGCGGCGAGCTCTGAACCGCGCAAGGACTGGTTGGCTCTGCGGCGCTGTACGTCGCGCCGCTGAAGCCGAAATCTGGTTTTGGTCGGCAGCCTGCGGCGTCGACCGTCGCGCCGCAAGCCTCCGCGAGGCCAATGTGGTCGGGCCTTAAGAGTTGCGCTCTAAAACTGCTTAAATGAAAGCAGCACTTTTCAAGGAATCTGACTTAGGAGCGGACTTCTATAGACGCTTTGCAGGAGGCTCTGCATGGGAGCCGCCATAACCGACCTTAAATATTTGTATCCTCTTAGGTTTACTTCACTTCGTCATGACCTCAGCAAAGCAGGTTATTGCCAGTTTCGATATTACTGTGTCTTTCTCCTCAGCATTGGGCTTTGTAGAAGCTCGTCAACACCCGCTTCACTGGCTCGGTACCTGGGTAAGACAAGAGAAGGTCACTGATGGCGGCGGTAATCTGGCGCGTGTGCATACCGTCATAGCATTTGGGACGCAGCTCTCGATCGGCGGGTCGTTTCCGGCTTGAGCGGCGTCGTCGCCGCCGTCACCGTCGGCATAACCGCGCGTTGCATCATGGGGCGTTTCCTATAATGACGTCACACATGACATCACGTGTGACGTCACGTGGATCACGAGTGACGTGGTGAAGGTCACTCGTGAAGCTCGCGACGAAGGCCACGACCTTCACTTGACCTTCACGACCACGGCATTTGAGGGTCACTATTGTATCGAGTGACGTCACGAGTGACGTCACAAGTGACGTCACGAGGGAGGGAGGGAGGGGAGGAAGAGGGGAAGAGGAGGAAGGAGAAGGATCAGAAAGGGGGAGAGGGAGGAGGAGGAGGGGGAGGGGGAGGAAGAGGAGAGGGAGAAGGACAGGCATACCCTCCTCTCCGTAACCTCCCCTCTTCCTCCTTAAGAGGCGCGCTCTAATTCGGCATTACAGGGAATTGTAAACGTCTTTCGTTTTTTTTTTTTTGTCCCGTGAATTCAGTTATCGCGCTTATCTTCGGCAGAAGTTAAGGTAAACCCCATTTATCTTGAAAAATACGTGCAGCGATTGGGTGCGTTAAAGAGATGCTAAAGTGAAATTTCGATTTCAGAAAACAACGCAGAAGCGCTAGGCGGCACGCTACAAACCCGAAACCATCACCCATAAAGCGATATCTCCAACGGATGGTTGTATATTCGTGAAAGAAGAGCACGCTTGAACAATGGCCAAAAAGGCCCGTGGCGTCGCGATTCTCGTTTCATCCTCTTCTCGCTTTGACTCCGCGAGGACGCGAAAAGGGAAGGAAGCAAGGCCGTTTCCCCCCTCCTGAACTGTTCTGCAGGAAACGCGACGTCGAGATTCACACTCAATCCCATTCTTATTTTACAAAAACACGGCAATCCGTTCGAGATATCGCTTTATGAGTGGTGTTTTGGGGTTTGTGGCGCCCCGCTGAACACTCCTGCTAGCTTATTTTGTGAAATCCAAATCTCGGTTCAGCATCCCTCTAAGTAACTACGCGATGTTATGACTCGAGACACTATGTCCAATAAACGGGCCACGCTCAATAGACCTATTGCTGTCTTACCCAAGCATCAAGGAGAATGCAGGGATTGGTGTTCCACGCGCCGCACGTGCTGGCCTCAGCAGTAGTAACTTTTCCAAAGCAAAAACCTAAAACAAATGGCATCTTGCACGCGCGTTCGTCAATGCTTTCTTTTGGTTATTTACTTCGAATCTTTTATACAGGAAAGGCGTGCGCGTGTGGCGCGTGGAACACCAATCCCTGCATTCTCCTTGATGCTTGGGTAAGAAGACAAATGGTCTATTGCGGTGCTCGGGACTCGAGTCAAACTCCGGAGCTCTATCCTCGTACTCGGTGCTCGTGGAGTCAAATAGTTCTATTTCCGGAAGAGTGATGCAGTTCCGCCTGGTCCCGCAGAGAGCAGACGCCGATCGCGGGAGGCTGGCGCTTGTTTTGGTAGCCACTTCGATATATGTATACTGTTGGTTTGTCCGGCCAACATATCTGATAAACCGACGGACTTCACAATGGATGTATCATCGCAGAAGCACCGAAATGCGATTCAAATCATTGTGCAGCCTTGTGATGAAGTGGAAATGGGGTGGTAGTCTTGCGTGATGCTTTAAATTAATCGTCTGCATCCTTACGCCGATATTTTCCTTGGATTTGCTACAGGTAAGCACGTATAGCTTTTCAAACGATGTTTGTTACTTCCCCTTGCTGGTGTCCATCAGATGCTTCTTGTGTTATTTCAATCTCATTCATGTGATGTGAGTTCATAACAAACGCAACCTTGGGAACGCAGTGGTTCTTGTTTGCATCGTATACATGCCGTTCGTTTTTATTGCTGAGGCAGGTTCACTAAATGATTCCATAGCCGCTCAGCTAAAGAAAGCAGTGCAGCTTCTTTAGTCCGATACGGTGCGCTATACATGCACGAAACTTCACAATCTGACTTTGTCTAATTCTTTTTTTTAATAAGGCGACGAATGGCTTGAAGTCCAAGATGCACGGCACTTGGGGGCTCCCACCTTAAAGGCCACAGTTTGCGTTTTGCTTGTGATATTTTCATTGAAGTTAGTGCCATCGGCTGCTTAACATCAAGACCGATCGATTGTCATCAATTTCATTGCAATGGGATCAACCATTCGTCCAGAAACGGCACTTGAAGACCGGATTAGACCGCCTTTTATACCTAGGCCTAACCTTGCCACGGCGGCGGAGGCGGCGGCTGCGGCCGCAGCTGCCACGCCGGAGCCCCCGGCGAACGATCAGTTTACAGCAGCGACGGAGCCAAACCAAAACGACAACACAATGGAATTCCACGAGCTAAGGGGCCGTACGTTATACCACCCCGGCACGTGGAAGCAAATGCTCAGCAACAGACGTAAAGCCATGCAGCAAGCCTTTTCTACGAACACGCGGCCGGCGCCCTGTAAGCCTAACAGCTCTCCTTGTGCTCCGCCAGCCCCCAGACTCCCCGACACCGATTATAAAGTTATATACCGGCCACGAGACGAACTTCACATCGCGGCTTGGAGCGACCGACAACTTATAGCAAGCATACAGAGAGCCAGCCGAATACCCAAAGAAGCCTTCATCCAACGTGTGGTAATTCAAGTGAAAGCAGTCCAAAACCACCTCGTGGCCAGCACCCCCTACGACACCTACGGCGACGTCCTTAGTGAAGTCACATTGCTACAACTGGATGACACAACGTATGAAATCTCGCCGCACGTTAAGCGTTTCCCCGTAACAGTGTGGGGAGTAATACACGGCCTAGACGCCGGAACCACCACGGAGCAGCTCCCGAACATCATCGCCTTTCTGGAACCTAAAATGAAATAGGCAAGACTGCTAGGCAAGTCCATCTCTGCAGCTGTGACATTTGAGGGCCAACACGTCAATTTCTACACCCATCCTCACGGATTGTACACTCGCTGCCGCCCATAAGGGCACTCCATCCAGTGTTGCTCGCTCTGTGGTGACATTGGGCACAGACAGGACATCTTCCCTAATCTGGAGATGACCGTGTGCTAGCGGTGTCATCAAAGAAAACCCATGCCGGAAGACACGTGCACCACAGATTGTAAGCTCTATGGACCCGACTACCTCACGCCTAGCAATGACTACCGTAAGAAGCTCCGCCCACCACCGCCGCCACTGCGCGTCCGAGAGCGCCTTCCTCGAACTACGCCGTAGGTGTCGAGTCTGAAAAGTAATGACGCCGATTAGGGTTTCATGATCTGCCGTTCCGAAATAATTATTATGTATGTTGTTCTGAAAAAGAATTATTTAAAGGAAACTAGACACAAATAATAATATTGAATATTATACGGAAGAAACGTTATAACCAAACTAAACAGATATTTTCCAAGAATGTTTACAACACAATAAATGAAAAAAACTTACCGGTATTTCGGACTGCTTCGGACTATTGTTTCGTTGGGTTCACCACTCGAAAAATTAAAATAGCGACTCCGGAGATATTGTCCGACTTTGAGCATGGTGTCTATACCCCGAGCTGTGAGGTTCCCTAAGCCGTTTATCCAGAAAGTGCTGTTTCTATTCATGTCAGTGGGAAATGTCGTCAGGGGTGCTCTATCACCGTGACGGAAAAGACCAACCACAAGGTCTAAGCCTTGAGGCACCGAAGCATCTTGCTGAGCTTGAGTGCGGAAGGACGGTGGCGACACCAGAAGAAGGCAAATGACTTGGAGCAATGGATGTACCATGGTGCTTTCCTGATTCTGAAAGAAATATATTGAAGTATTTATCATTCAAGCTAAAAGAGTTTAGGCATTCCGTATCAGCATGTGAACATAATTGTGTATATATATATATATATATATATATATATATATATATATATATATATATATATATATATATATATATGGGTGGTTTCATTTTAAATCGAACACGCTTGTCGGGGTGGGTCTTTCGATTTTTTTGAAAGAATATATGTAATTGCCCCATTTCTGGAAAGAACAAAACCGCTTTTCAAAATTTTTTAAAAAAATATTTCGCTTCACAAAAAATTATTGAGTGGAGCAGGGTGAAAATCTGTTTTTCACCCCGTGATTTTTCTACCCAGTTCTGTACGCTGGTACAAATACGGGAAGCATAAAAAACTCACAGTAATTTTTCGTGCTCTTGTATGTTATTTCGACTCTTTTTTACTTGAAAGGAAAATAATTTTGCATTTTTGTATATTGAGGTAAAAAATGCCAAACATCGTCTCTTTGTCAATCCGGTGACATCTTTAGAGCCTTGTAACTCATGAGTTATTATATCTGTCGCTTACCAAATACTATGCTGGTGTAGCCCTATACATGGGCTATCGACGGGCATAAGTTTAGTTTATTTTATTTTTACTGAATTTTTATATAAAATTTGAAATATCGTCGAAAATGAAATTTACCGATATTTTGAACCCACTTTATTAAAAAAGGCCATTTTTTATTTCGTTCAATTTTTTTATTATTGCTGCCGGTCATGTGAACTTTCAATTGGCTTGATGCGACTTCCCCTTTTTTTGTTGTATCTTCTCTAGAAGTGATCAAAATCGCTCCCACGTGACAATGCGGTGACAACTTCAGAGCCTTGTAACTCTTGAGTTATTATATTTGTCGCTTACCAAATACTATTCGGGTGCAGCCCTATACATGGAATATCGACGGGCATAAGTTTAGTTTATTTTATTTTCACGGAATGTTTTATATAAAATTTGAAATATCGTCGAAAATGAAATTAACCGATTTATTGAACCCACTTTATCAAAAAAGGCCATTTTTTATTTCTTTCGATTTTTTTTATTATTGCTGCCGATGATATGAACTTTCAATTGTACTGACGGGATTTCCCCTTTTTTGTTGTATCCTCTCGAGAAATGATCGAAATCGCTCCCGCTTTCTCAGAACGGCCAAACGCAGTTTCCGTAGGTCGGCTTTGCTCCAAAGACTATACTGCTTATTTGTGTGCTCAAATGCAGCGGGTAAATTCATTTTGATTGAGAACAATCGTGCTTGGCTGCATATTTATTTATTTATTTATTTGCATACTCTCAAGGCCCGGAGGCATTACAGAGAGGAGTGGTACTATACAGCATAAAATCGTTGGCTACTTTCTTGAAGTCTGTGGCTTCAAGCCACAGACTTCAAGAATTGTATTTTCTTCATTTTTAATGATGGCAACTGACATTCTTTAGTCGGATAGTTAGCGGTGCAGCGGATGTTCCATTATCCGATGTCTAAAGCGAGGGCACAAAGGGCGGAGAAAGCGGAACGAGCTCTTCATGTAGCCAGACCGGGGTCATATATCTGTTTGTGCTATACACAGCTTGTAAGGCACGTACAGCACGCCCGGCCCTTCGCGCTATAGGCCCATCTCCGTTACACCCAGGAAGCATCCGGCACGGGGGCCGATCCGTGATGTGTCTTGTCGCGTGCGTTCAAATAACCATGTAATTGCCTGTTCTTTATTGTCAGCGTGTATATAAAAAATATGTAATATCACCTGCCCCTTTTTAAAAGGAAAGGCAGTTTGCAGAAAAAAGTGAGGAAAACGGACAGAGTTTACATGAACCGAAGACAATTTTTTACAGAACACAAACACCAATGGGCGATAAATAGACAGTTTTATTAATTAACGCTAATATATTAAGGATGTACTTGTAAAACAATATGTTGTTGTGCTTTAAATAGTCCAGTTCACGAGCAAAGCAATATTGGAACTTTTTGACAACGGCATCGGCTTGCCTCTGCGGAGACGATCGAGCGCGGGGGCGAGCTGAACTTTGTACCGCAGCGGTCGGATGCAGCCGAGAAGTTCAACAGCGTGGTAAGTCGAGACGGAAAGAACGAAAACTGGAGCTAAAGCGAGCGAGCGGTGAACCCGAGACGGTGGCCCTTCTGTTTGAACGAGTGCGTGCAGCTAAAAATAAAAGTGTTGGATTTTGTTCAAGACTGATCGATATCGCTGATGCCAAGAAGCAACGATTCCCACATGCACAGAAGGCAGCGAAAGCAGTCACACAGTGTCTCTGTAGACTTTTAGTTTCTCCACTTTGTCGCACTGAGCTTAATGCAAAGATTGTACAGCCTTCTGGAATACGGAAAAGCGATTTGACGATTTTATTTTAATTGGCTACGGTAGATTTGCTTTGGCTAGGCACACATTGCTTTGGTTTGGGAATAAAGGTAATGGAACATCCGCTGCACCGCTAACGATCGGACTAAGGAATTTCAGTTGCCATCATTAAAAATTAAGAAAAAAACAGTATGTAGCCAAGCACGAGTGTTCTCAATCAAAATGAATTTACCCGCTGCATTTGAACACACAATTAAGCAGTATAGTCTTTGCAGCGAAGCCGACCTGCGGAAACTGCGTTTGGCCGTTCTGAGAAAGTGGGAGCGATTTCGATCACTTCTAGAAAAGATACAACAAACAAGGGGGAAATCCCATCGAGCAAATTGAAAGCTCAAATGATCGGCAGCAATAATAAAAAAGATTGAACGAAATAAAAAATGGCCTGTTTCGATAAAGTGGGTTCAAAATACCGGTTAATTTCGATTTTCGACGATATTTCAAATTTTATATAAAAAATTCTGTGAAAATAAAATGAAGTAAACTTATGCCCGTCGATATTCCATGTATGGGGCTACACCCGCACAGTATTTGGTAAGCGACAAATATAATAACTCATGAGTTACAAGGCTCTGAAGTTGTCACCGCATTGTCACGTGGAAGCGATTTCAACCCCTTCTAGAGAATATACAACAAAAAAAGGGGGAAATCTCATCAAGCCAATTGAAAGTTCATATGATCGGCAGCAATAATAAAAAAATTGAACGAAATAAAAAATGGCCTTTTTAATAAAGTGGGTTCAAAATATCGGTAAATTTCATTTTCGACGATATTTCAAATTTTATATAAAAAATTCAGTGAAAAAAAATAAACTAAACTTATGCCCGTCGATAGCCCATGTATAGGGCTACACCCGCATAGTATTTTGTGAGCGACAAATATAATAACTCATGAGTTACAAGGCTCTGAAGATCTCACCGGATTGTCAAAGAGACGATGTTTGGCATTTTTTACCTCAATAAACAAAAATACAAAATTATTTTCCTGTCAACTAAAAAATAGTCGAAATAACATACAAGAGCACGAAAAATTACTGTGAGTTTTGTATGCTTCCCGTATTTATACCAGCGTACAGAACTGGGTAGAAAAATCACGGGGTAAAAAACAGATTTTCACCCTGCTCCACTCAATAATTTTTTGTGAAGCGAAATATTTTTTTAAAAAATTTTGAGAAGCGGTTTTGTTCTTTCCAGAAATGGGGCAATTACATATATTTTTTCAAAAAAATCGAAAGACCCACCCCGACAAGCGTGTTCGATTTCAAATGAAACCACCCATATACATATGAGAGATAGTGCAACCAACCTCTGCTGCGTCGCGCAATGACCGCGCAGCGTAGGTTGGTTGCACTATCTCTCCACGGGGCGCAGTGCCGCCGGGCCCGAGATGCGCTCCGATAGCAAACCGAAACTTAAAAACCCGTCGAATTTGTGCGGTCTTTCAGAAAGCCGTAAAATGCTTCGCGTGCCTTCTATCGTTGTGGAATTTGTGATCTAGTGTTTTTCGACGATGGTGAGCAATTTTCGAATTTAAACCATGCCCTTAAACACAATATTAAAAAAGTTAGTTACGCAAAAATAATTAACAACTTGATTACGCCGGACTTTAATAATTTTCCAGAATGGGCAATGGCCCAGGACCAAAACGACAGAAGCCTTTTTTCGTTGCGATGAGCAGTTTTTGCAGGAGCGATTTTGCCTTATATATATATATATATATATATATATATATATATATATATATATATATATATATATATATATATATATATATATATATATATATATATATATATATATATATATAGGTGAGGCAGAGTCGTTTGAGAACAATAGACCGGGAAAATGTGATAAGCCAGAGATCCGTACTTGCGGAGTTGCTATGCTAGGAGTTTATTGTATGTATTACGACAGTTTCGCCGAGAGGCTCGACTTCGTCAGAAGATGGCATCGCCAGGCTTCGCCATCTTCTGACG